>QWTY01021277.1:0-12455 GCA_008033365.1 Pseudorectes ferrugineus
TATTATAATATGCATTTTTCACAGTCTCAAACCGGGACACACTTCTAGATATATAATCTAGCATTGAAGACTAAATGTCCATGTCATGCATGATGACGTATTAAGACTGACAGTTTTCATTAGTAGGATAATATATTGTAGGCCCTGCAGACACCTGATCATCTCATAAATTTAGGATCCTGCTTTTAAAGCAGGCCTCGTGTTAGAAACTTTTTCACTTGCTGGAGTTCCAAAAGGTAAGATTTGGGATTGGATCTTGCTGGATTTTTGTCTTCAGTGCCTGTATTTTTATGGAGGTTAGTTAAAAGGATATTTGCAGGTGGGGACAGCAGTAAGTCCCACTCCTACTTCCTTTCTGTGGTACCTGTAGGAGAAGAGATTTTAGATGCAAAGTCTTGTGGGTTCCCCCTTCTGGGCTTTCCTGACTACTTATGTATGTGCACAAGGATTCCCAGCTTCTCTTCCCTGCTTCTCCATGTTTCCACTTGCACAGCCCTTCATAGGTATCATGTGACAAGGGGAGATCTCCGCAAACCCTCTGTGTTTGCTCAGTCTTGTCACTGCTCAGGGAACGTGAGACCCTTGTGCCCAACCAGTCTGTCAGTGTCCCATTAGGGGGACTCCCCCTTAGCAGTCCTGCTGGATCAGAGGGCATTGGACTGACATGTTCAGGGACACACACCAACAGCATAAGAGAGACCCTTCCTGAGTCTTCATACTTTTATTTGGGTCTGTTACCCACTGCTGGTGACTGACAGCACCCGGGAAGGACTCACACTAACAGTTTACAGAGTAACACTCTTTATTACACACACTGGTAATAGAAAATTGTGACAGATTAAGGTTCAAGGATTGCCAGTGACAGTATCCAACTGCAAAAATGTATTGAGTGATGTACAGACAAGTTGTAATCCCTAGTAAAAGTGAGCTTGAGATAATCATTCAGTACACACAGAGTGCAGGTCTCACCCAATGGGGCCCTATGAAGGAGAAGGCAGGTTAAACCCTTCCGCTGATTCCAGAAGTTATGATGGAGTCTTCCCTGATTTCTTCCCATTCTTAACTTACTTTTATACTATTTCTTTATGTTTAGGTGGAGCTTGAGTGACTCTAGTCATACATACCTTTGTTACTGATTGGTGTAAAATTCTCTCGCTTTGCTCTTAAAGATATAGTCAATAAAATATAGAGTGCATGCCCAGTGAGGGGTGGTCATACCTTGGATGTGGGTAACTTTGGGATGGAAGTGTGCATTAATATTACAATTAGGTTTTAATAAACCCATGATCTTTGCCTTTTGTGCTTCCAGTCCTCAACTCCATGGCTGGAGGGGGAAGGGGGAAGAGAAGTGGGGAGCGAGCGAGCAGCAGTGTGGTTTGGATTATTGGTGGGAGACTTAAATTCCTAAACCACACCAGTTTTCTCTAATTTTACTCCCAGGCATCTTTCCACAATAAGCATGCAGCAAACCAAAATGCCACTTACACCTGTAGCCAATTAAATACTTCTATCCATACTGCTTGCCCTGGTATTTGCATATAGTGGCTGAATTAAACAAACAGTTTTGGGTGGATAATGGCTGTTGTGCTGGGATTATGTTGCCTTGGTTACAGTAGCCAAAGGCCTTTCTGTTCCTTAGGAAAACCCCTCCTTTTGCAGACTTCTCACTGCCTTGACAGTCCTTGGGTGTCCAAGCCTTAACAGGCAATCCTTGCTATGCTGATGTCTTTTGCACGTGGAGCACGCATCACACAGCATGTGGATAATATGCACACATACTCCTGCATGCATGCAAGGCTCTGTGAACGAGAAGTGTTCATGGGCCCAAATCTCAGACAAATAGGTCTTCCCTTTTCTGTTTGGTGTTTCATCTTATTGCCTGTGGTCAAGTTAGATGTGTTGCTGGAGCTCTGGCTCACTGTGGTTATACCTCTTGTAGGCTCTGCCCAGTACTCTGGGGAGCTCTGTGTACCGAGGAGCATGTAGCCATGTCTCCTGACTAACATGATGACTGGCAGAAAAAATAAATAGTCTGTAAAGGAGTAGTAGTGATGGGGACAGCCATTCTGACATTGCAAATGTGAAAGAGGCTATTTTTCAAAAGGTGTGACTTGCATCAAATGGGCCTCATGCACAAAAAGGCTGCACAGAGGTGTGGTGTTGACAGACCTTTGGTAATGCCTAGTTTCATTTCACCAGCTTCTGTGATAGATGGTTAAAGCAGCTGAAACATCTCCCTCAATGTGCTGCTTCCTGCTGAGCACTAATGTTTTCGTGATCTGTGTAAAAGAAGAGTCTCAATATTAAAACAATGCAAAATGTCAGTTGAAAATCCTTGTACAGTTCAACATGCTTAGCTTAGCACTGTGATGCAACTGGTCAATATATAATTTTTTATTTAAATCTCAAGACTTAAAGTCTGACAGTTTCAGCTTTTCTTCAACATTTAGAAGTTAGCTCAGCAGAAGTGCCATCAGACCTGAAGTACCATAGGTGAGATCCAGAAAGATGAGATGGCTGAGCTGCCAGGATGTACTGAGAGTGTTTCTGGGCTGCAAAGTTATGAAGCATGTTACTGGGAGACAAGCAAAATGGCACTTAATTGCAATGTTTTCAGGGACTGATCAGTGTTTCCACTGGGGAACTCCTAGTTCATGCCATTTTTTCTATAGTGTGAACACAAGTCACTGTATTTAACCTGTGTACTCTGTACTGAGCTCAGGGATGGGCATTTGATGAAAGCATATTATAAAGAATTTGATTTGATTTGAAAACACAAGGAGGTGGAGAACATACAAGTTCCATGGACAGTGGTGTGATTTGTTGCTTTTTTCCCTGTCCTGCTGGCTAACTGCAGTAGTTGTTTTCAAGGATTTTGCCTTATTTACAATTTGGTTTCAACTTCTTCATGTTGATTCTTAACCTTTTTCTGTTGCTGTTATCCTTTTGGGGACTTGGAGGAAGATGGAGGGAACCTTCCTTTGTTCCTTTTAGCTTGCTTGCACGTTGAGATGGGCACCTGGCCCTCCTGTAGAAGGATGAGTGTACCTATGTTGCCACAAGAGCAGTGTGTTCCAGGCTTTGTGCCTGGTGCAGATAGGCAGGGTACTCACCTCTCCTGCCTTGAGAAGAAGCTCTAAGTGCTTTGGGACAGAGCTGCCATGTCAGGATATGGTGTGTTGGCTCTTCTGCACATCCTTCAGCAGCTGCCATGGACATGTAGTAGCACCTCACTTCCAGTGTGCCACCCTGGCACATTGTTGTAGCAGAAGCTTTCATGAGAAGGGGTCTAATGTCTCCTTTTTATCGTGCTTCCCCGTTTTGATGTTTTTAGTGGATGTATTTGCGCATGCATGTGCAGATAGGAATCAGAAAACTCCTTGGAAATCTGCAGCTGTTTTCTGATTGGAGTTATCAACCCAGTTTTCAGTGCACCTCCCTGTAAAATAAACTAAATGTGTAACGTAGCAACTCTGCCCTTGAAAATATTTTCATTCACTGAGATAGAGCCAAGAAAATGATTTGTTATATGTTGGTAAAGTATCCAAAATGATCAGGTTCTTATCTAGCTCTGACTGTTACTGTGATACAAATGAAGGCGAACAGTAATATTGTCATGGAGGGGCACAGGGATGGGAGATGGAGAGTTCTGTGTGACACTAGATGGTGCTCCATATCGCCACAGGTGTCACTGGCTGCTCAGGCCACTCTCCATGATCCCTTTGGCAGTGTTTAAGGCTTTTCAACCTATATCAGTTTTAGTCATGATCAGGTAGGACATAGTTTGTTAGTCTGGAAAGTATAATTGGTAGAACACCAGTTTAAACACTCGGATGAGACTGCTTGAAGTATATCTTATTGTCTGTGAATCTTAAAGTACTTTTTTGAATATTAACTCATTTCACTGGGTGACAGTGAAACTAAGTGAGCAATACGTCCACTTTATAGATTATTAAAAGAAAGCACATTTAGATTTATTGACTGCTGGAAGTCATTTAGTAAGGCAGTGATGGGGCTGTGAGTAAAATTCCCGAGTGCTGGATTGCAATTCCCTTGTCTGGCTGTTTGATAATTTGGCCACAGCTGTTGTAAATAAAATTGGAACCAGGAGTCTAAAAATGAAATTTAAGGAAAATTAACTTATTTTTATTCTAAATGTTAGCCTAGGTGAGAATAGGTGAATTTCATGTTTCTTGGCATAAAAAGCTGGATATAGCTGTGTAGTCCCCAATTAAATCAGTGTGGTCCACAGAGTCCTACTGAGTCTGCTTGTAACTGGCAGTACCTGCAGACAGGAAAGCCCTAAATTCCTTTTCCCTCAACCAGCAAATGTCTCTTCCTATTGTTTTTTCTTTCCTTGTCTGATTGTGATCAACCAAAGCTCAAGTTATTTCCTAGAGTTATTTTCCTTGATCTCCTCTTTCATTTTGGGGTTTGCCCTGATTCCTGCCATAAAGCACCTGCAATCACAGCCCTCTTCCCAGGCAGTTGGGTGATACTTGGCTCACCCAAGTGATAGTGCTAAATTAAATACTGGAGGCTGTTCCCCACCCCTGTTAATGTGGGGCAAGCTGTGAGAGGCAAAGGAGGATTTCTTGGTACTCTGTTGGGGTTTAGGATTCTTTTTCCTTTTGTTTCTTTCTCGTAGGGAATTTTCTCCCATTTTGTTGCTAAGGATACAATAACGACCGGGTACTTAAGAGAGACAAAAGAAGTTGCCACAGCTCAGGGGAGGGGTGCAGCTGGCTACTCCCTCTTTACCTGAGTGTTTCTCTGGGAAGAGTGGAGATATCACGAGATTTGGGCTGGGGGAAGCAGTTGGGTGCAGCTCCTAGCTCTCTAGTGCTCTTGGCTTCGAGGGAGAATGGTCGAGCTGCTGCTTGTGGGGGGGTGGAATTCGCTGCTGCTGCCGGAGCCCAGCCCGGTCCTGCTTCTTCTGCTGTGGGTGAGCCTTTGCTCGTGAGAGCAGCCACTGAACTGGGACCTTGTTAACAGCCTTCCTCCCTAAAAAAAGGACTTTCACCATCTGCTGGGATGCCTCAGGGGAAAACTGTGGGATCCCAAGCCCTTTCCCTGTTGGACGGAGCCTTTCCCGACCCTACTCGGGAGCCAGGTTGCCACTGCCCCGCCCTCGCTGGTTTTTTTTTTGCCACTACTCTGGGTTTTCGCTAATACTGTAGCCCTTCACCCCCTGCCTGCTGGGACACCCCGCGGTTCCAGCTACAGCTGCAGAGCTTCTGCTACCTCTTGCTAGATACCCTGGGCAAGCTCACCCTGCCATTCCAGCCACTGCTCCGAAGTTCCTGCTGCAACCCATTTTCACCATTCAGCCTGTCCACCCTTACTGTGTGCTCCCTGAGCTCGCGCCACAGCGCCCCCTGCGCGGCCGGGAGCCACCAGTGCCCCTGCCGGCTGTGACCGGAACTGCATGGAAGGGGAAGGTGCCTGTGGCCGAGAGAGGCTGGCACGGAGTTCTGGTTCTGTTTGTTGTTGCTGCCGGTGCTGTTGTTTGTTTGCCTTGTTATACATATACATACTAGTAAAGAACTGTTATTCCTTTTCCATATCTTTGCCTGAAAGCCCCTTAATTTCAAAGTTATAATAATTTGGAGGGAAGGGGGTCATATTCTCCATTCCAAGGGAGGTTCCCACCTCCCTTGGCAGACACCTGTCTTTCAAACCAAGACATACTCTGTGGTTCCCTTGGTGTTTGATGGGTGTGCCACTTTACGTGGTCTCTGCAGATGCTGGAGCTTGTTCCTGGGCTGCAAAGGCATTTCCAGATGTGGTTTGTCAGAAGAATAAGGTTGCTGTATCTCTAGAAAAGCGTCTGGTGGTAGGTAGCAAATTAATCCTGTTGGAAAAATGACAGATAGTTTGGGAACCACATGGGAAAGGCAGGTTTTATGCAATTGATCTCCCCAGGTACTTGTGGTTTGTTATTTGTGGGATAAATTTCAGGGGTTGATTAGCAAGTCAAGCTGTGGGCAGAAGTTACCATGAACCTCTGTGTGAGGAAATTGGACCTGGCTTTGCTCTTGGACTCTGTGTCCTCATTATAGTGGCACAAGGTGTACAGTTGTGCATCACTGATGTATGAATGATGTGCACTTGCACATCATTCCCCAAAGTGAAAACTGAGTTAGCAGCCTGTATTTGGCATCAACTACCTATTTTGAACTTTAACTGTGTGCTTGTGAATGTGTGATGCTAACCAAGTTATATTCTCTGGTTCAGGGCTAATGGCGCATTTAAAGAGTCTCATCGATGCAACTGACTGAAGCCATTCAGAAATGGACAAACATCCCTGCCACTCTGTAGTGATGTCTCGAGGTGGTTATTTTTGACAGCCCCTCTGAACTGTGGCTTTGGCCAGGCCCACTGTCTTCTAGCCATCTAAGCCCTGTGACTGTCTGGAACCCACTAAGCCCCACTTGTAGCTGCATAACTGGGAAGTCCTCAAGCTTAAGTTTTGACCTTAACTTTTTCAGAAGTTAATTTCTGGCAGTTTGGAGCAAAGATTTGTTTGGTCACTTTGCTTAAATTGCAGCCCTTAAAACTAATTCCATCTTCTAGTGACATTTTGGAGGCTAGTACATTTAGCCTTAGTATGTCATTATTATGAAAAGCTGCAGGTTGCATATTTGTATTACAGTGGTCAGCATTTGCAGATGCTATGGCTTAGAATTTCTTTGCTTGTGTAGTTTTTTTAGCTAAGTGCGCATTGCAGGTTACTAAACGAACTATATCATAACATTTTCGTAGATCTAGTCTTTTTCTCTAGCTTCTTGATAAAACTCATCTAAATAATAGTGACAATTTCTTGACGAGAACAGGGTGAAGAAGGAACTCAATGGTGCTAAATGACATAAAGGCTGAAATTAAGATGAGCAGGTGAGAAACATACTGGCTGTGCTATGATTACAATATATATTTCCTTGGCACTGGAATTGGAAACATAGCTTCTGTCTTCAGCAGTCATCCATATTTCCATTTGGATTATGGTGAGGGAGTAGATATACGTTTAAAAAGGTATCTAGAATGAAAAATAGTGCTAGAAGTCTACTGGGTGCTGAAGTTCAGTGGCAAAATTTTGTGTAAGCCTGTAGATGCTTAGTGTAAATAGCTTGATGAATGGTGATTATTATATCAGTCCTATTTCAATGCAAGGGTATGGACAGCCTATTCCAATATCATTACAATTCTGTTACAATTTGAAACTGCACTAAATTATTTGAGGGGAGGCTGTGCTAATGAATCTATGACAATGCAGAAATCACTGTTGTAGGATAATGGTTTCAGTGCAAATATGTGTATTAACTATGATTTCATATCACTAGACAGGGTATGACATCGTTTAAAATAAACATCCTGCTGAGAAACTATTTTAATATGACTTTGGGGATAGGGCACAAGTTTGTACAGTGCCAGAGTGAAGCTGAGGAGTTGCTGTTGGTATTTGTTGGACTGTATCAGTCTTGGATGTAGCAGCTGTAAGCTCTTCATGGAGTTTTGAAACAAAACTTTTATTTATATGTATATTAGTGCAAAGCTGCGGCTGAAGTTCAGGTTTTTCTACTCAGTCCTATGCCTCACAGGCATTATAAAACAGTGTGGATGCCTGTGCTCAGAGGCAGAGCTGGCCAGCCCTCCCCAGTGTGAGAAGGCAGGAGCATGGGTAGGAGACATGGAACCAGCTTTAAGAGAGGAAGGAAGCAATGGCTTTGAGCTGCAGACAGGGTGCTAAGGGTGGTTGGGAAAAGATTCTTGAGGGTGAGGACAGTGGAACAGATGTGGTGCAGCTTCTGCTGACCTCCAGGGAAGATTTATTTGCACTTCTCTCTGTTTCTTGTGTGTCTTCCTCCACCAGTTCATCCATTTCTGCCACTGACACTTCTCCTTAAATATTTCAGTCAGATTAAATTTAACACAGGTAAGGCTAATCACCCAAACCTTCCTCCTGCTCTCTGGCACAGGTGACACCAGTGCTATCTGACCTGTTATCAGGCTGGCAAGACATGAGTTACTTATGTTCCTCCCTGTTGTCCTCTGTAAATATTTAAGCTGTTTCTTGAATCTCTTCCTTTTTCTCGAAATCATCTGCAATCTCCCCCATTTTCTCCCCCCATGTGGCTGGAAGTGTTGTGTTTGGGTAAGGTTAATTGGCCACAGAGAACTTGCTTGAGACCTACTGCCTTTTATCCTCTGACTCCTGCCTACCTCCTCATCTTTCTCCATGTTATTTCTTTTTGCCTGTGGACTTCTTTGATTTCTTTCAAAAACCTTCAGGTGACTTCTTTTAACACTGCTATGAGCTCGTGACCACAAAGCAGCTAAACAGTGTCCAGGTTTTGGAGGGGGATTAAGCCTAGGCATTGTACCTTCCAGCCTCAGGATAGGAGGCTGCATGTAAGAAAGCAGCTTGCCTAAAGCAGAAACTCTCTCCCTTTGCTTTTTGATATTTCATTTTTTCATTTGTAGTGTCTTTCTTTCAAGAAACAGGCATGGAATATCATAACAGCAGATTCATTCCATATCAACTGCATTTTTGCCTTGCTTCAAAACATAAGACAGCTGCTCCTGTCTTTAACTGTCTAAAAGATTATTGAGTGGGTCTGTTGCCTGCTCCATAAAAGAAGAGAGGTATCTGCAAAACAGCATCCTCTACTCCTAAGGTAAAAAGAATGTTCGCATGGGATGTTTTCTCACTTTTCCTGCTTTTTTTTTAATCTTTAAGTTTTTGTGTGGTTCTTCATCTCCCCACACCCCTCCCAGGGTTTCTGCCTACAGTAGAATATAGCAGTCATGAAATTTTTATCCTTGAAAACTCAAAACGTTAGGTAACAACTTAAACCTAGATAATGGCAGGGTCACTCTAAGGTGTCTTACATCCAAAGGCCATTTCTTTCATTAAAATTAAGGTATCACTTTATGTATTTTAGTGTTAACACTTTTCCAAATGATACTATGGAATCATCCAACCCCATGCGGGTGGTGTGGGTAACCACTAGGTTTCACTGTATGTTGATCTTTCTGCTGCCAACTCTGCTCATATTTGCCTATGATATTGAGGCAATCAGGAGTATGACTTGTTTGGAAGAGGGACTGTGTTTCTGTGCTGAGGTTTCTATACAGCAGTTAGCACAGTGTGATCCAATCTTCATGGGAGATTTGGGAAAGCACATTGACAGAAAAATCTTATAATGGAGAAAATAGCTCATGTTTTACACCTGGGGGCCAGTCCTTATGGGTTTTTAAGTTTGAGTGATACCCTCCTCAATCTTACAGCGAACACCTTGTTTCTTGTAGGGAATTTCAGCAGCTTTCTGCCAAGTTCCAGTTTCTGGATTCATCTAAGTCGATTGCATAATGCTCTGTGCAGTACTGCTGAGGCCCAGTGAAAACCAGTGGTCTGTAGCTCTCTCTAAGCATGTGCTCCCTCTTTCTGCTGCCAGGGATGGATCCCTGTGCAGCTCCTCACACTGAGATACTATGCAAAAAAGGCTGCAGCAAAGCAAATACTCAGCAGGGAAAATCCAATTGCTTTGCACTGGGCAACTCTAACTAGTGTGGTATTTTTGATCACTGCAGAAACTCATTTAATTTCCTCCAAGATATCCCCAGTCACTCTAGATGCTTTGCAAAATGCTTCTTTCCCTTCAGCTTTAGATCTCTTTGGGAGTTGAGAGAGGTGTTGAGGAGAAGGATGCATCACACAAGGGAGAAAATGTAACAAAGCTGCAAAAGTACTGAAACATTGTGAATAAAAAATATACTTTAAGAGTATACTTTGTAGGAAGTGAATAAAACATCAAGTGATAGTAAGAGTTCTCAGAGGAAATTGGTAAGTTAAGCCTTGTCTTCACTGACAGGTAAGAGAGGTGAGTTAATAAGGCAGGGCAGGCATAGGAGGGAAAACTTAAGCTCTTAACTTTGGTTTTCTTGAGGAAATGCTGAATTATGACTCTCAGAAGTGAAATTTTTTTTTTGAGAGAGCACAGTGGAAAAAATAAGATTGCCACTAATGTTTGGGATCTTTTTAAGAGAAAAAATTATTATTGGTGAGTCTAGAATACTGGTTCATGAAGTCAGTTCATGTGTCCCCTTCATTTTGTGTTTTTCTCTAAATAACTTAAATAGAAAATGGTTAGATCATGAGTTTTGCTTAGCATATTTAAATTCAGAGTAGTAAAAATGAGAAACAGCAATCTAAACTAGCATCCTACTGAATTGTATCAGGATGAACAGGGAAGTAGTGTTTTCTGGAGTCCGTCCTTACTCCTTAAAGCCATTTTGCATTGGCTTTTGTTTCATGCTGTTAAGCATTGCATTATAAAATCTCTCTCTCTAATTAACATCAGACATTAACAACACGTTGATTGTGGGAGTTTCCTCTTCTTCCTGGCTATTCACTAGGAAGAATTGTCTCTCCTTGGAGCATTATGGCTATCAGAGCTCAGGCTGGCCAGAAGTATGGGGGAAAAAATTCTGGTTTCCTTCACTTATAGAAAAATGTTGAAGTTCTTTGTCCAGTGGTTTTGCAGAATGCTCGTCTGGGGCTGTGTGCGGTCTTTCATGAAGAGGTGGCAATCACTTGGGTCAGATTGGTATTTGACGATGTGGCGTCTGGGACTGAGTGTCCTCTGTGTCTGATGCAGTGATATTGGTATTGTGTTGCAATGGTGCAGCATTGCACAGCTGACCTGCCTTTTCATTCTGTGTCACATCGAGGATCCCTGCAATGCTGTAGTCTCTGTGCTGTATTATTGAGGGTTTTTTCTGTTTTCTCTTTCAAAATGATGTTCTGGCAGCTCTTATTTGTCTTGGTAAAACGTCTCTTACCTCTGCAGAATTTGCTGGCTCTGTGGAGATCCATTATCCTTCAGTGTTGTGTTCACGTACAAAAATGTTTCCTGTAAAACCTCCGTTAGCTGTGATATAATGGTTATTCAGTGCTGCTGTTTTCAAAGAGCCTTCGCAGTGCAGGAAATGATTTCTTCTCAGTTTGACACATAAGATAAAAGGAATATTTTTGTGCTGAATGACTCGGACTTTGCCATGTTAATGAATAGCTAATCAAGGTCTGAAAAATAAAGCCCTGGAGCTGCTGCCTGATGTAAACAGAAGAGAGTTGCTAAGTTCTTAAAGAAGGGCTTGGCTCAGAAGCTTTGTGCAGTTGGACAGGTTTGTACCCCTGTTAGCTTCAGACTAACTTTATGATACCTAGTGATGACCTCTTGTGGCATTAAAAATAAGAATTAAAAATTTAGTGTATGACACCCCATGAAAGGTGAATTGGCCGCATGAGCAAAGAGCATGGCCTGCTGTCAGACTCAAGCAGGCAAATAAACTCATGCACTGGAAGTATTTCAACAACCCAGAACCCAGAATAAGGAATGTCTGCACGTGCTGCAAGTGAGGTGATATGTTGTCAGATGTATGAAGCCAAGATAATGCAGGAATGCAGTCAACACGAATGAGTGTCCCCTCAGCAAGACAACCTAGACAGAATGCACTATATTGGCAATTTTGCTGCTAATGATCTTGAAAAGGCAAGTGACATAGATGTGATTTAAAAGAGAACAGAAAGGTGGCATTGTTGTGAGGTGCCAGAGTAAAAAAAGGGCATTCCCAAATGTCAATTCATGCTGGAAGCAGCTTTGGCAATGGTATTGGAGAAGAGGGGCTGTGGGGGCAAGAGGATGGCTGCAGCCTCTGCCACTGCCAGCAGCAATCCAACCTCATGCAACTCTGTGTTTGTTGTGCAGGGGGAAACGAGGACAGCAGCATGTCTGTTCCTTCAGACTGTGCAGGCTTGATAAAAGAAGATTCGCTATTATCCAAACCGAGTCTTCAAAACTGCAGGAGGTGAAATTTGATTTTTTTTCCCCGATATTAATTCTGTGCAGACAAGACGCTTTGTCAATGTTTTCTTTTCAATCCTGAGCTATAGGCACTTTTTCCAGAGAAATACTCAGGGAACGTTAGTGAAGAGGATGCCATATGGTCTCCTTAGGGATGTATTTCAGTTAAAGGATGCTTTAAGCTTAGTCTCAAAGTGTGCTGTGTATGCTGTTGGTGCACAAATTATCTTCTACACCAGAGGGGGTGTGGTGGGACCCTCCTGGTTCTTACTTGCAAGGTGTTCAAGAAAGTGGTGGGATTGCAAGAGGCCAAAGAGGGAACTGTGGACATGGATATTGCCACTGCAGATTGCATTGGAGACCCTGGCTTGGACCTAGGGATGGCTTTGCTTCTGTCCCTGCAGGGATAATGTGTTTTCCCCTGTAACTGTGATGCCGCAAGCCCCCAGCATGAACAGTCCTGTGGTCAGTCAGTGCATCCTCTGAGCTCCTCTGTCTGCGTTTTGCCGGCGTTTAGGCAAACAGGACGGGGACCTGAGACAGACGCTCCATGAGCCCTTTTTATTATTTTATCAATCTCACGTACAGGAG
>QWTY01021282.1:0-21484 GCA_008033365.1 Pseudorectes ferrugineus
TATTCTTTCCTCAGGTGAAGTTCCCTCATTTTGTAAAGCTTGTTAATGTTGTAGGCAGAAACTAAGCAGGCTACTCACCTGTAACTATTTTAAAAATACTTAAGTGAATGTTTGCCATTTCAGGGTCAGTTTGCATTCTGGCTGAATGCTCAGATCTGCTTTGTTTATACTTGCTGATTTACCCTGGCTGCCAATTACTACCTGCTTGGCATCCAGAATCACATCTCATATCTCACCGTTTGCGCGGATGTTGTATGTCATCACTTCACTCTAACAAACATCTGAGATCTCGGCTTCTCTCAATTTTTAGCAACTGTGTAAACAAAAACGCAAAGGATAATCTTGGAAGGAAGAAAAGAAATAAAGAGGGGAAATAAACCCTTTCACCTGTGAAACCTCAGTCTGTGCCAGTAGAAAGAAATAGGTTTAGCTTGACTCCTATTCATTTCTTAACTTACATCCCAAAATTGTCATGCATAATTTGATCCAAATGGATCGCCTTGGTTTCAGGAGGGGAAACACACGGCTCAAGTAACGGAAAAGAGTGAATCACCTGTAAGTTATTGAGAAGTCAGACTGCCTCCTGGGTCAAGGTTAGGGTAATTAGCTGGTCAGCCTGAACTGCGATTTGCCTGAGGAGAAACAAATGAATTTTGTTTCCACATTTTCAGCATGACCCTTGTTGCATTCTTCCTGGATCTAACAACCTCTTCTTTATGCATGACTAAAAAATATCTTTCCCACTGCTAAAATACTAATATTTCTTTCAAAGACAGTAGTGGGTATCAGCAGTCAGCTCCATTCATGAATGTTTCTAATTTCTTGCCAGTCTGCTACAGTTTTCACACTTTTTATCATTGACATTGCAGACTAAGTCAGCTGTAACTAAATTATGCATGCCTTATATTTTTCAGTTCTCCATAATTTTCTCAGTAAATACAGAAACCTGAGTTATTTGCTGCACCACATTGCCTGAATTTCTTTAATACAAGCACATTCATTTGTGATTCTTGTGTCTTTCTCAACATTTTTTCCATATTGTATTTTTAAATCTTAGATATTTCTTGTAGCTTTCTACATGTGTAAAAATACCCTATTTAGGAACAGAATTGCCTCTGTTAAAGACAACAGAATCTTTCAGCTGACCTCATTATTTCACCTTAGGCAGTGTCTAGAATGATCACACCAAAGGATTAAGTTCAGTCTAAACAGTCAGTTTTACTTGGTGCACTAGACTACCAGGAAAATTCAAATTAAGATTATTTCCATATGGGATTCTTTAGTCAGAATCTTATTTGCATAGACACATGTGCATGTGTGTATACACAAGCTTTAAAGTGTGAGGAAGCAGTAAAACAGAGGATTAAGATTGTACCTGCTCTGGTCTGGAGCTTGGTGCAGATGCTTTCCAGACATTCTTCCCAATCCAAATTATTCTGTAATTTTCAGGTAGTAATGGATTCTGCTGACAGTTTCTGGCAATAATTTCTCTGCTAACTTATGAATATCCCTATTGGATAGATCTTCATGCATTAGAAATGCTAAAAAGACTTTTCAAGTATTTAAGGTTAGTATTTCTATTAATAGGATAAAGATCTTCTGCGATGTGATGTGCGAACACATATGCAAAGACAGCCTAAAATAATTCTAAGGGTCTGTTTGTGAAACTGGAGGCTTTGGCATCTCTGCCAAAGGAATGCAGCTGTGGTATTAAAGAATAAATAGGTAATTTACAGCAGCATGTGGGACTGACTGTTACTGTCCAGAGACGGGCAGTGGAGAACAAAACTTATTGAATAAAGCTGTTAAAATCATGTTGTCAGTCTAAACTAGATTAGCACAGAGCTTGGATGATACAGCTTTTTGCCTACATTTAAATGGGCAAAATAGAATTGACACTTATCAAAGGAAAAAATTTCTTAGGTCTTGTTGAGTAGGACTGGTAGTCTATTAGAGAAACTAAAAGAGTTTGAAAAACCAAGCATCCAGCAGGCATTGCTTTCCCCTATGAAGAACCACACTAGTGCATCATTACTACCACCTTGACTCTCAACCCTTATACAATCACACAAGGTCCAGGAAAATATCCATAATGCACTTGCAGGATTTACTTCTGTTAAAAAAAAGTAAATCCATAAAATACATTTGTTCATGAGGGACAAATTCTCGATTTGGGAGGAAAAGTTATTTTGACCTTCTGTAGAGAAAGATATCTGTTTTCCTATTAATCAGTCAGTACCCTCCAGTCAAGTCTAACCTTTCCAGATCATGCCCTGTGGTTACCACTCAACTGGCTGTTTATTTGCACAGTTCACTTCATTAAGATATGATACTATGAGCTACCCTGAACTTTTACAAAGCAAGGGGCTTGTATATCAGCAAATCTCTGTCATTTTCAGCCCAGTATAAATGTATCTTGTTTCTGTTTGCTTTCTTTTAGTAAACAATCTGTCTTTTTCCATTTCACATTTTCCTGCCAAAAAATATATCACAGTTGCTTGAATTAATGTCTAGGCAGAACTGCAGGGTGAATTCCTTTCTTTGCCCTTGGGGGAAAACCTGTGAACACACAAATACATATATGCACACACTATCAGCTACAGCCTGAGGCTTAGCAGCAGCCAGTTTTGATTGCTTCAGGACAGATTTTTTGTAGAACATTATTATGCTATTTTTTTATTGGTGACTTGTGATAAAAAAATGTTTCTCTGACTCTGTTTGTAATTTTTAAATCGTTCACAACAGCCCTGAAAAACTGTCCAACTTATTTGGCTTTAAATACTTTAATGCTGCCACTGAGTTTGGAGAAAGCAATTCTCAGTTTGAAAGAAAATCAAGGAAAGATAGTATGCTTACATTGTGATTGTGAAAGCAAATTTAATACACATTTAGATTCCATGCTAGCCCATTCAGAAACATTTTAGCTTATTGGCAAATTTGCATTAGGCTACGCTTAGAGCTCATCTACAAGCTATTCCATTTAAGATTCCGTACTTAGCTTTAGGTTAGGATGGGCTGGGACAACATGATCTTAGTGATATTTATATGCCACACAGAGTACACCAGGTACTTCAGAGATCAGGACAAATATGCAATTTTGTTCTAAAGGAATTTGGTATCACAGACAACCTATCTGGTACAAAGATATCTTTCCTAAACCTTCTGCTTTTGATGATGAGTTTAGGCTTTTTCCCTCAGCTTACCACAATGCTGTGAGACAGAACAACGTTTTCAAGCCCACATGGGATGGCCACACCAATACAGCAACTGAATGATCAGCCAGGCTGCCTTGCCTCACAAGATCATGACTGACACCATTATCAGCGTAATCAGCCTACTCCAGGTGATTCTACCTGAGCAGGAGAGTTGGACCAGATGACCTCCAGAGGTGCTTTCCAACCTCAATCAGTCAGTGATTGTGTTTTGCATGGCATGTCCTTGTCATGCGGGTTTGGTCAATATTTTAATTAAAGAAATGGATGAAGTAGAGTTAGGTAAACACCAGGAAATTGTGCAAGACATCAAACTCAAAAGAAATGTAGGGCAAGTGAAAGCCAGGATTAGACTCCAGCATGATCTTGAGAAACTGGAGAAATAAGCTGCTATCAACAAGATAAATATAAATCGATAATGTGCTACACTTATTAAAAAAAAAAGGTAAAAAAAAGTAAGACCCAGTTTAAAATTGGCAAATAACTGGCAAATAATTGACTTGAGAGCAGCTCTACAGGAAAGTGATTGGCATATAGCAGGCATCGAGCTAGCTGTGAAACAAATGGTATTTCTAATTATTAGTATGGGTCTCACTGAAACACAGAAAGCAATTGCGCTTTTCTAGTTAATGTTAGTGCAGCTTAAGCCTAGTACTACCTGCTGTAAGCTGTTATTTATAAGCTGGATAAACATAAAAAGGAGGAGAAACTGAAAGAATTGTACTGGTTTAATATGTAAAGGTGAAGGTTAAACTGTTAGAATAGTGTTATCTATGTCTTATGTAAGAAATGAAGTATCAGAGCCAAGACAAATTTAGATTAACAATGTATATAGTTGCAAAATGGTACCATAATCTGGAACAAACATTCGATAGAATTTTGAGAATCTTTGTGATTAAACAGTTTGGAGGCTTTTTTTTTTGATGTTCTGTTCTTCATCAGAGCTTAGATAATTGTTTTTTAGTGGTGGAATGAAGGACTAGGTGTAGTAGGTCCTTGCTAAGAGCATGTTCTAAATAATATTCACAAGTTCACTTTCTTTCCTGCAGTTCAATTAAAAGAAAACTTAATTATTTTCCTGTGAGTTTACACTTTTAAAAATTTAGCTTTATTTATTGTTTTTAAAAAAAGAGTAAAAAATAAGTTTGAGAGAAAATATTTTCATTTAGAACTGGGCTCTTATTTAAGGATGGGTGATTTGCAAAAATATGTTTGTTTGGCTTTTGTTTAGTAACGAGAGACAAAGAAAACTACATTTACATTATAAATAATTGAAAATTCATTGATGACTTACAATTTTCAGTTTCTTCCCTCTAATTATGTTCACTAAAGGGGTATCAATTCTATGACCTTAATTCTGAATAATGAACCAATGTATGTTTAAATCCATCCATATGGATGGATAGAAAAGTGAAAGCTATTTTCGAAAGGTGAGTGTAAGAAACTTAAACACATCTGTATTTTTGCAACACACATTTGTACATTTACACATCTGCTTGAGAGTTCTGCTGATGAGAGGTTTGTAAACTGTATGTAAATGGATGTTTCTATAGCAGATTCCTCCCTTTGTATTTTTAATCAAAATCTGCCCTGGTACAGGATTTTTTTAAAAATCTACTAAAAAAACGTTGAAATATGTCAAATCAAAAAAGAAGTGAGTTATAAGGATAATGATTGCAATTGGTCAGAGTGGGTTCCTGTGACACTGATGGATGCAGAAGCATTGCTGGAGATGTCAATACAAAGGTAAACAGAATCTGACAAGGAGACAGATTCTGCTGTCAAAAAGAGATAAAAATGGCCTTCCATTTTGTATCTGTTTGCTGTGGTTAACATCACCAGCACACCACCACTGATTCTCTCAGATTAATTAATCTAGTGGGAAGACTCTCATAAAACACTTTTGTTCAAGGTAACATCTGTTTTAGGTTTCTTACTCTGTCCTCTGTTTAATTTCTCGTAAATATCTTTTATTTTGTTTTTTGTGAACATTTGCCTGAGTTTACTGAGACATAAAGATGTCATGTTCTTATATTTGTTGAGTGAAGGCCTTTTCCAGAGTACAGTCCTCTAATTATCTGCACTGTGTACTCTATTTATTTTATAAAAATGTATTCAGTGGCAATATGTTTCCTCAACATAAGATTTTTTTTTCTGCTCTTGATATGGCTAAGTAATATTTGTGAATTGTTTATTTGATCCTTACTTTTCCCTCACTAATTGATGAATACATTTGTTCACTAATGAAATGTGTTCATTATTTGACTACATTGCAGATGGTTGAATAATATTAAGAAAGATCTGTGATATTTTCTACTTTTAATTTTAATCATTGCTAACTCTCTTATCTCACCTAATCTGACATCCCATTTTACCCATCACCCAAACCACATTAATTTCTCTTCAATATGAATCACATAACCATTAAAAAAAAAAAAAAAGGACATAAAAAGTTTCCCAGATCACAGCAGGCTTTCATATTACAGCTCCCAGGGCTTTCTTTAGTATGTCTAAATGGTCTATTAGTAACCACAAAACCCCCCAAAAGTGTACCCACTGCCATTGCTGCCTCAGGTTCACCAGGAACGGCTTCTCCAGACCAAAATGCACACTGTACCCTTAGCACAGTTCCAGCAATACTGGATCAGGTGATCCTCAGAGAGCCTGATAATTTTTGGCCATGTACATGTATGATGGGCCAGGAGGGAATCACAATGTCTCCTGACTTCATTGTACGGAATCTTCTGAAGTATGTTTGTATCTTTCAGAGTATTACAACTGTAGCCAGAGCTTACTGATGTTTATAACTTGTGATATCCAAACAGAACAAATATCTGGGTATGTAGCTAAAGGCATTTGACCATAAAAGTTTATATTTAAGAAAGCAATGGGTTTAATGGACTGTGTCCTGAAAAATTCAACTTCAGCTCCTGTGTTGGCCTCTAATGTTTTTTCTAAACTGTGCAAAAAAGCCCGGTGATTTGTGTCAGCTGTGTTTTGTCAATGTTCCATTCTTGCCTAGAGACTTTGGTCCAATAGGTAGGATGTGCAAATGAGTTTTCTTTCTCACTTCAGAACTCTTCTCACATTTCACTTCATCTCTCTTGCATTGTGTGCTCCCCTTGTGTAAGACAGGAATAAAGCGTATGTCATCTTTTTGCAATGGATTATTTGTATTTATAATTTTGGATTATATACTGACTGTTCTGTAAAATGCCACTGCTATTACATGTTTGTATTAAACTAGCACAATGGGGCTCCAGCTTCAGTTGGGTTCTAGGCACTACAAAAGAAATTGATAATAAATATTAATAAACAAACAAAAATATATTTGTTAGAAGATGGGGAAGTTGCAGGTTTGAAGCATCTTGTAATCATCATGACAGAATGTGTCATATCTTATGTACTGTTTGATTTAAGCAGAATGGGTAAAACGCTTCTACTGTAAAACTATTCTTATAAAAGTAAAGCAGTATAAAATAATAATTTGACCTCAGCCAGTGAGAAACTCCTTTAAGTTCATGTTTTATTTCACTTCTGAAATTCAGTCTTAGTATTTTTAACAGTATGCCCTGACCTAGCTGTCTTTTGAGAAAGAAAGGTATATTTTAGTCAAACTTTAATTCCTTTACTTTGAAACAATAATAAGGCAGATTTAAACCAATGTCCTCTGGAAGCTGGGAGATTATTGTACTGTGATCCCCTTGTTCTAGCTGTCTAATTTGTATAGACTAATCTGTAACCAGACAGCACATTATATTTAATATAGAAATTTCAGTTTAAAACTTCGCTGTGAGAGTGATGCAAGAGAAAGACCCCATTCAATGCATGCTCATGTGACATCAAGGTGATATCTTCACCTAGAGATGCAATAGAGGGTATGAACTGGCCTTCCTGTCCTATAGGTTCTCTGTCTGAAAAGTATGACTTGTGGTGCATTATAAAGTAGAATTTGTGCCATAGACCTTTACATTTCAATAAATGTACACAAATAAAAAGGCCTGTTCTTACATTTTCAATAGGCTTACAGATGTCTTTAGAAGGAAATAGGTCAGATTACAAAAGAAGTTCTTCTTAAGTAGCTTCTTGTTGATTAAGAACTGTGTCAGAAAACTGCCTTTCTGAGCTAAAATTTTTCTCTTTTATGCTCAAATCATTCAAATTCCCAATATTTTCTTTTTTTTTAAATTGGGTTCTCTGATGAAATCATGGCAAGAAAATTTACAGCTCAGAGCAATCTTGACTCTATGGGCCACACTTACTACTCTCCAGTGAGAAAGGAATTCCTCATGTCCAAGCATAGGGATAAAGCAGTACCGTAATAATATCTATCTTTTTCCTGTAAAATATTATACCTATTCCACCCTAAATGGGATATACTAACTTATTCAATATCCTGTAGTGTTCCTATGTTCATGTCTTGATTTCGTTTCATGATTGGAATATTTGAGAATTCTATTGATAACAGAAGCTTGAAAAAGAGGAGGGATAACCCTTCCTTTCAAAATTTCTGTCTCCAGTTTGCTAGTGAGAAGGGCATGATAGTGTGCTCTATTGTTTTCTCTCTGATATTTAAACTGTTTTTCTCCCATTTTTCCCCTTAGTAATGCCATTGCCTTTCATTGATGGAGTATAGATTTTGAAGAACTTAGGAGTCAGTCCAATTGCCTTTGCTAAGGAGTCAAGAAAGATTTCTTCACTCTCAGGTAAAAATGGCATGATGGATTTGCTCAGCTTCCTCAAGTCAAGAAAGGGTATACACTTCTTGGAGAAGATTCAGGAATTTCTATTAGTCATCTATAAGAATATTGTGTCCTGTGTGGATAAAGATCAAATAACCAATTTTACTAAGTAAGGAAATCCTGGAATTTTGTTAGTGGATCTTGAAAGAAGAAGAATACAGATGAATCAGTCTTCACAAACTAATATCTTCATTTGAGCTCCTTTCACCTATTGCACAGCTGTGTAAGATGGTAGGATAGAGAAGACTAATGAGAATAGCTTTTGGGGCAGCCTGAAGAAAACCTTATCTCTGGAATGTATTTTACAATATAAGTCTTGTAACTTGACCATTTTAAAGGACTGGAAAATTAAGTTAATACACTGAATCCTGCTGCTTAAATTGTTCCTGTTATTTAAATTACCTCTATATTAAATTACTTGTTGAATTTTATCAATCAGCTTTGGCTAGGAACTCTCTGTCACCACTGTACTGACTCTAAGCATTTTTAGTCTATACTGGTGGGATGCATAAGTTTGTTTTTATGAAGGCTCCTCAATTTCAAAAGAATTCAAGGTAACTGTTGTAGAGGTTCAGAGAAACTGCTAGAAAAATTATCAGACTTGGATTCTGAAATCTCTTGAATCAGACAGCTAGGTGCCCAGTGAAATGGAAATCAAGGCCAGTAGCTCAGCCAGTAGAGGGAACTATTACACAGTACAAAGTCAGGCAGGAATACAAGGTAATACATTAGAGGTATAAATATGCATGAACGTGTACATTGCAAAAATCCAACAGTAGTTTTTGGCTTCTTTGTACATAGCACATTGACCTTTGTATTTTTATCCAGCTGCAATTTATTTCAGTGAAAGTATATGCTAAACATAAGACTGTAACAGTTCAAAAGTCATTTTGCAAAACTTAGTGAATGTTTAGGGGGAAGAATAGGGAACATCTATTCTGACTACTCTTTTTATTGAAACCTGCAATTTGTCTTTGAGAGTGGCAAAACAGCTTCACCATTCCCTGAAACATTTCAGTTAGAGAATTTTTTTTCAGAGAATACAATTGTTTCCCTCAGAAATTTTCCATGCTGTGACCGTGTGACTTAATTCAAGTGTTTTGCTCCCTGTGCACAAGACAAATATTGTTGACTGAAGTGAGCAACATGTATCCTTATGCTGGCCTCATGGGTTAGATTTACAGCAGTGCTTATCATCTCCCTCACAGGAAGAGACATCTAGATTTCTATAAGTGGGTTTAAGTATTTCAAAAAATGCTTTCAGCAAACACTAAAGATTTGTCCCCATGTCCCTGTTGTGTTTTGTCTAGATCCACAGCTATCAAACATTTAAAACTCTAATAATTCATTTTCTGAGCCTTTGATAATCAACTGAGTGATGACTGTTTTTCATTGTCTAATCAACCCAGATATTGCTTCAGGACTCATTTATTGAGAGTTTGCAAGAACACTTAGTTTTCATTGGATAAAATATCTTTTTCTATTTGATATTGGTGTCAGCCCTGAAGTATAAGCTTCTTCATTTATCAAAGGCAACTAGTAATGGATGAGCCCTTATAATTAGGCATATTGCCATCTGTATTCCTGCAACCCACTCCTGTCTGGCAAACCAAATGCAGTGTTTACTTTTTCTTTCTCACAGCACGTCATAAGCTTTCTCTCTGTTATGATCATTGCACCGTTGCTGACCTTCTACAGAAGAAGATTCTCATTCTTTTTGTGGCCCTAACCAAGTATTTTTGTTAATTTTTAATCTTATTTTTCTTATTTTCTTTCTCCCTAGTTTTGGTAGTTTCTGCACATTTTGTGACATTTTGGTAGTCATGACCTTATTTCTGATTATTATGAATGTATTTCAAACATTTTTTTGAGTTCTTTGTGGTGTCCCTCTTCCATTTGTGGCAGCAGAAAAAGAGAGGTACACAGTAGACTTGATTATGTTTTCTCAATGCTGTAAATTCAGGGTAACATCTCTCAGGACATATATTCATCCGGTGTTCAATGAACATATACATTTTTCTTAGCACTTTCTCATTTCGTAAAGAAAGGCAGTATGTTCCCATACCAACGGGTTGTGATGGACGTTTTGACATGTAAATAAGTGATCTTTTTTTTAATCCCGCTCATGTCATTCAATCACCAAGGCTGATAATTATCTTTTTCAATGTTTCCATGGAGTTCAGAAAGCTCTTTTCATCAAAGGAAGCTGAAAACCCAGTATTTAGGTCTGTCCTTACTTACAATGTATTTTGTGATTTTAGAAGCTATTCTGTATGGGACCCTCCCCATTTTGCTTTTTCTCACTTGGAACACTTTGTTACATATTTCCCGACTTTATTTGTTAACACTTCAGCCTTTTTGGTCCCATAGGGGTAGAGGCACCATAAATGACTTTGGATCTGCTGCTTATTATATCAGCAGAAACATCCCAACCCAGGCAGAATTGTGACTCCATGTGCTCAGTGCTGCACCCACACTAATCATCTCTTCCAAACAGGTAGTGCCCATTAGCCTTCTAGAAGTTGCTCTGTAATTTCCAAACTTGAGCTAAGCATCATTTAGGATTACCATATAGACAAGTCAGATTTGATATCTGCTAGTCCAGGCATCTATGTTGACACATAAATCACTGCATTGTCAGTGAAAGTAGGTTTAAACCAAAGCTTGAATAAATTGTAGCAGAGATCATCATGCTTGCCTTTGCATTGAGGAAGAGAGTGTAAAAAATGGCTAAATGTAGTGTTTGTACATTAATCATGAAGATACACTCTTTTCACTTGCATAAAGCAAATATCACTGAAGGCAGTCTGGCAAAGTCAGTTCTATCCTTCATGTGACGGGGTTCTTTGTGGTCCTCACAGTGAATCTTTGGAAGCTGGTTAAAGGGAAAAGAAAGGAAAATTATATCACAAGTAGCACAGTGGGAAAGAGCTGGGAAATAATGGAAATCACACCACATTCCCCCAGCAGCCCCCCTCTAGCGCATCAGATCAAAGTCTTTCTATTTTAGAACCAAAGCTTCTTTATATTAAATACCAAGAAAGTATGTTTAGATAACATTAAGAGACTGACTTAAACCATAAAAGTCAGGAAATTCAGAATTAAGGCTGACACTCAGATCTTAAATCACACAGTAGAGAAAAGCAGGGGTGGGGATGGGAAGGTGAACTCAGGCACAGCAGCATAAGGTGAGGATGGAAAGTGAGACCTTTCTTGGCATTTTCTACCTGTGTCACTGAAAAACTGAAGATTGAGTTTTTAGGGTTTTATTAATGGCCACTATGCCACTGTTTTATCTTTCTTTTTTCTGTCAGATTGGCCAAGTAAATATATAAAATATATTTGCTCATCTCAGATCAGCTATGTTTTCTATAGCTATCCTATCCAGCCAGGAATAGAAAAGGTGATGTGATTAGTCAGCTTTGTTTTCTTTTTCTTCTGAGATTCATGCTGCTCTTAGCCCCACTGGTATTAAGTTATAATTACTCTGTTCTGAAAGCTAGCTTTATGCCTTTTATTTTTATTTATTTAATTGAAACCCCAGTTATCCTTATAGATTTTCCTATGCAACTTCAATAGGATATGGTTTTTCTCTTCTTAAATTTTTTAACAGATTGGTTTTTAAAAAGCTGAATCTTTACACCCAGAATGTAACTAAAGTGACTAAAGTGATCCTTCTATATAGACACATACAGACTGTATAAACACGGTATGCATGGCTGTGATTATTCACAACAAAAGAAAAAAGAATAGTATAAATGTCACTGTGTTTATTCCCTATGAGCAAAAATTTATTTTACATCATTGAGAACAAAGTCATCTATTTTAATTTTAAATATACATTAATGTGTGCTTGATAAGAAAGACTTCATCTATGTGTAAGACTAAAAGTGACAGCTCTGAAAAGTCTGTTGTTGTTAGAACTTCTTTGCCTTGTGGTTTAGTTTCTATTCAAGATTTTCAGATATTTACTCCTGGTGCGCTAATGTTATATGCTGGGTGTCAGAAACCACAATTCCCCACAATTCCTCTTTTATTTATTAAAATTAGAAAGAACACAGATTGTAATAACTTTAAATATTAAAACACTGAAACACTTTTTCAATATACATATGTTTGTTATAAATTATTAAAAATAAAAAGAGCAATACCCCTTCCTCTTATTTGATGAAATTAAATGAAAAATACTGAAATATAAAATGAAAAAAATAATATGAAAGCCACATATCTCATTTTTCCATTTAGTCTTCATAATCATAAATAAATATTAGATAAAAGATGATGGGACACACCACTCATTGCTTTCTGTTTTGGTTTGCTGGAATAGGAGTTGAATGTTGCTAGGTAGTCTCACAGAGTAATTTGGCTCCTATCAGCGTTGTCTTATTCAGAAAGAGAAAGTATTGAACAATCCCATTATTGTTCATCTATATTTTGAAATGAAATGTTCATTGCTGTATTTGATCTTCACATTGTTCACAATGAATTAGCACTGGGATTGTTTTTGAAAAAAGTTAGTGCATTTGGACACTAATCAGAAAAACTATAATCATGAGCAAGCAGGAAAAGCAAAAACATATCTGTACAAGAAACCTGATTTAAGAGAAAATATATCTAAGCAGGTTAAAAATACAGAACACATGAGCAGAGCATGACTGTGTGGAAAGGATGATATCTGCATAGTACATCCAGATCTGAGGTAGATATATAAACATTTTCACTTTTTCAATTCAGAGATAAAGTGATATTGACAATATTTTTCAAACTGTATTACTTTAATCCTTTTCTGTTGATTTTTTCATCAGATTTGTAATGTCATCGCTTGAATTAAAAAGAATAACTAGGTTGCATTTCAAAGAAAAATATTGCTTAAAGCATGAAGAAGTCATAAAATGATTCTTATTTCCATTTAAACATGTAAAAGTGAAATGTGTCTTCAATTTCTAAAACTCCACTTAATTCTTCTTTTGATTTTTTTCTGCTCAATTAAAGAAGAATAACTCTCTTTTTGTATGGAATACAGATTTGCCTTTCAGTGTGTAGCAGTGAAACAAAAATAAATGAGAACTTTTTAGCTAGTTGTGCATGGAAAAAGAGTGAAATTTTACTTCATGCAAAACTGTAGCCAATATACCATTGGTTCTTATCAATTTTTTTTTTCCGTTTCCATTCCATCCAATAAAAACATTTTATGTATAAAAATTTGATTATAATGCAATTTACATGTCTGATAGTCTTTATAAGTTTTAGTTCCTATAAAGTTCTAAGTACAAAAATATTTGAAAGACATTTTTTACTGGAGACCATCAATAAACAGGCTTATATGTTTATATGATATTGCACAAGTAGTACAAACACCAGCTTTAAATCTACTGAATATTAGGAAAGCTTTCATGCGGTTGAAACTTACATAAAAATTAACTATATTTATAGAATTGGTTTTTAAATTTCTATCCACATGGTCTTTCCCATCAAAGAGTATTAAAGTATTTGGTGAAATTAATTAAATAACATGACATACATGTTATATATTTCACATTAAATATCTTGTCTTCTTTGCAAGGATATATACTTAAGTGTAAAGAAATAACGAGTGCACTGATATGATGTAAGGAAGTGTCATGTAGGCTTATCTGAAGACAAAGCTATATAAACTGGTTAAGATTCCAAAATAAGATACAGTCTGTAAGACCAATCTATTCTAACAGTGTGGCTGCTGAACTGGGTTTTTTTGTGGGATTTTTTTGGTGTTTTTTTTGTTTGGATTTATATATATTTTTTTAATTTTTTTTTTATTACACTTTTAAATGGGCTAGCTCTGATACGGTTCTGCATTGTGCCAGGCAGACAAAACATAAGTGATATTTTGAAGCCAGGGCAGAATTCAACTTCTGTTTCTTTTGGAGAGGCGTAATGGCATGTAGACAGAAGCAGATGTGCTCTAGCATAGAGGCGTATACAAAACTAAACGTATTAGCACTGGAATGATACTGGCTTCTCCAAATGATATCTGGCTGACATTGTTTAATGCTAACATAGTAAAATTGGACACTGCAGAGGAGGTAAAAACACAAATCAAAGACATTTTTAGCATAAACTGAAAACTCTATCTATACTGGTTTATTCCCATTAAAAGTTAAATCTAGTCTTATGGAAAAAAAAAAAAAAAAAAAAGGTCATTAAAGTGGCCATAAGGTTATCTTTGTTATATTTCACTTAAAAGGATATAGTTTTTACTTGAATTCTGGTTCCTGTCCAGATGCTGCTGTTACTATTTTGGAATCTGCAACTTAGTTTTCCAGAGCAATCTTTTTGTCTTTGTTTTAGTAGGTCAAAGATATCCATCCTACATTTGAGAAATCTGGATGCTTAATTCCAGTCTCAGATAATTCATAGTGCAAAAATGTAAAGTTCTTAAGATAAAGATTATTGTGGAAATGCTGACAAACTTTTATCTGGTACTGAAAAGAGGGATTCTGTAATCAGAATTAGGTTAACTACACTTTATCCTTCCTTATTATGATTGGCTTCCTTAAGTTAAGACAATAAAGTGAAGCTACCAACATGCATGCAGTCGATCTTTACTGCTTTAATGTAATTAGCCCTTAATTCTCTTATTAGGTCCTCTGGATCTGTTTAAATTTTGAAAGTGGTTCAAAGAGATGCCTTAATTATTACTGCATACAGTTTAATGCATGCTGCATAGAATCTCAGCAGTGAACACCTACAAGTTCCCCCCTCTGTCTCTTTTCTCTGTGTCTGTGTTCAATTTCCATGTTTCTAACAACCAAGCCTGCAGTCTCAACAGACCCTCAAAGCAGGTTAATCGTTGCTCTATTATAGCTTGCTTACATCCTGGGCTTGGCATTTGGCTGATTTACATGAAGCATACAGTTTTTTTGGTCTCTTTTTCAGTGTCTTGGTACATATAATTGACAATATCTTTCTGATAAATACTCATGTCTTTATTAGGATTTGATCCCATATGCTTTAGCAACACCCTTCTTCACACAAGCTTGTATTAGAAATGAAGATTCAAGAGACCTAGTGAGCATATTACTAAGCAAATCTTTCTTGACTAAAAAAATCTGTCCAATCTTTGGTAGCATCATATATAGTGTATATAATATAGTTCTGCATCATAGCAGTCAACATATAGAGAGCCTCCTATTTTTTTGCTGGGTCTTGTTTTCTGCTTATTGACCCTGCAAATTAAGGACACAACCATTGTATCAAACTAGCTGTGTTTTCCCTGTAGTTAAGAGTTTTGAGAACTTGCAAGTGTACCCCTTGTATGCAGATATTGTCTGTTAATACAGTAAGAAAAGACATTGCTGTTATTTGGAGTGATACAGGGCTACGATATACTAATGCGTGCATTCACTGAAAAACAGGAAGAAGATGAAAAAAAAACAAAATAGAAGATTTCAGAGAAAAATTGTCTCAAATATTTAGTCAGAACAAAAGAGGGGTAGAATAATACAGTAATTTTACAATTTTATTAAACCTCTTCCTCCTGTGAATATCAGGACAGGGCAGCTAAAATACATCAAGCGACAAAACAGCCTGGTTATGAATCTAGAGCTGAAAGCAGGAGGCCCTGGAGGACCACAAGGCGTGCAGCAGAGCTTTCTTGAAGTCACACACTACACAATGTTGCTCTTCCAATGTCCCACCTGATGAAATATCATGCAACCATGCAGCTTCCCAAGGCCATATTTCAGAGCAATTCATAAAACTGGCAGTAATTTTCATGAGAACAACTTGTTTTTGACAAAAAGGTATTTTTTTTTAAGAAAAAAAATCAATTATGGTTTTTTCTCTGCAATTTTCTGATGAAATCTACCCATAGATAGAGTGAAAAATCTGTCTTCTATTAATATCAAGTCATTGAGTTTTAGCCTTCTTTTACTTTTGCGGTGTGATTTTCAGATATAAATGATTCTCCGAATTTCCCAAGGACTTAAGAATTATCATGGATCTATCTTGTGCCTTCTCATGTATCCAGCAGGGTCCAAGACCAAATCCTTCAGCAGAACACCACAAGTGACCTCTGTTAGTTATGATTACATCTAGCCATACTCACGTTCATTAAGGTTAAGTCTGATAACTGAATATCATTAATATCTGTACAAGCATCCAATCCAATCTTATAACAACTATGACTTTTGTAGTTTCCTGGCAAGATGTAACAAAGCAAACTCTCATTTTGAGTGAAACGTTTCTTTTAGAGGTTTTGAATTTTACTCTTTTTAATTTTAGTGTGCCCTGTTGTTCTTCTATCACAAGCTATTGAATTCAGCAGCACCTGAAACAGCTCTATAAACTCTATGCCTGTTTCTTTTGCCAGCTCTTCATTACTTAAATTTCTAATATCCACTTTTCTGGAAATAGGTGGAGAGATCTATTAAATATTTTACAGTACTAGTTATTAAAAGATATGTTATGAATTGGTTATTTTTTATTTTAAGTACTTATAGTAAAACTGGGATTTACTTGGAATTATATTAAGAGATACTACAGAAGTGTGCATGTCTTTTTTTTTTTAATGGTCTCTTCCATTTTGAAAGTAATAATGATTATTTTCAAAAAGTCTGTGTTGGTACATATCACCTCATGCCACAAGAAAACATCATCTTTAGTTTGAACAGCTTGGTACAAAGCCCCAGGAAACTAAATCCAGATAATACTACCAAGCTAGAAAATGATGATTCACCTGGACTAAATCACCTGGACTAATTCAAGTTTTATGCTTTTAGCTATGATGCTGAACTGAGCCAAAATGCTATCAGTTCCCATGGTTCACACACGTTCACATGTGAATTTTTAATAGCAACCATTGTCATGCAAGTTCAGAACCACTTTTAAGATCTTATTTAGTGATGAGCCCTCTGGTAGTTACAGTAACAAATAAAGAGGTCACATACTGAACACAAAAGTAACTACAGTGAATGAATCTATTAAAATAGATGTATTTTGAAGTATAAAATGAGTTATTAAGATGTAAAGAGAAGAAAAAAGTAAAATAGAAGTGTAAGAAAAAGGTTATAAAACTACATTGGGAGCATAAAAACCAGAGTCAATATTATACAAATGTTGTAAGGGGTGATTTTCATTTATTTCAGAGCATTTCCAATTAAAATTTTACTGGAAAGAAAATCCTTGGCATTAATTAGTTCTTCTAAGAGAAAGATAATCTCCAATAATTAAAGGTTTAGAATTAATCTTTTTTAAAGAGAGAACATCCACCTTGTTCACATTAAATTACTCTTCTGAACATTTTTTAAAAGGAAAGAATTGTTCAATAGGTATGTGTTCTGTTGAAAACCATCAAATGAAGGAATTTACAAATTCAATTTTCTTTGCAATGACTTGAAATATGCTACATCAGATTATCTTTATTATTATCTACAAAAACATACAGTGTAAACAGCCTGTATTCATACTCATGGCTATTTTTAAATTGCTGTTCTGTTGTGTTGGCATTTGGAAATGCCAGTTTTCAAGCATTTCTCTAATGTCAGTATATAGACTGTCATATAGGAAACGAAATCTATGTTTTAGATCAGTACCACGGGAGGTTAATAAACTTTTTCAGTAAGTCTTTCCTCTTCAGCTTTCAGATGCTACCCTCGCAATACTGTGAACTTGCCTCAGCGTGAAATGCATTAAATGAAACTGAAATTGTGGAAAACTCTGAGTTGCACACTTAAAAATTATTTCATCTGGTATAGTTTCAGCATTTCGTTTATGTCTTCCAGTTCCCTGTCAGAAGCTACCATATACAGCAACTCCTAAGTCAGATGCTAGGTTTAAAGATAAGATATAAAAATTTGGAAATACAACTGTTACAAGCATGTGTGCTCTCTGGTGAAAAATAAGAATTTGAATAAATTCATTTGAACGGACAAATGTCAGAACATGCCTTGAAATTAATTAGGAAGATGATGAGTAGCCTGATTGCTGGACACAGGTTTTGTATTTTCTTTGCAGATTTTCACAAATCAGTGAAACACCTAGCAGAGAGCATGCAAACACGTGCAGCAGCAAATTAGGCTTTGTAAAAAGCCTGTAAGGATGAACATTAGCATTGGGAAGGTAGATAATGCTGAGGATGATCAGACACCCCTTCCAGACAGGAAACAGTCAAAAAATAATTGTCATTATTAGATTCTAAATGACTGTATCAATAGATGATTTGGTGATATAATAGCCCTAAAAGGATGGCAAGGGTCAGATATTTGAAATTTACGATGGAAGATATCATCCTTCTATTTTGGAGAAGAATTAGGGGTTTTTTTCTAAGTGGTTTTTTCCTTTCTTTTCTTTTTTTCCTTTTTTTTCATAAACTCCAGATTCTGGAATATCTGAATTAATCGGATTATCTAATTAATCTGATTAATCTAATCACTCTGTTGTAATGGCCACAGTTCCTTTTTCAAGCCAAAGAAATGCTTAACTAGACTTTGGATTGGGTGCTGTTATGTTTCCTATTACATTAGATTTAGCTGAGGTAATGAATAGGTCAGCAAGTAAACTTAGCCCATCCCTCTATTTACATCTTACTTCAGAATACACCCCATTGATTTAATTTGAATTCCTCGTGGGACTATAGTAGTCCAGTCTGAATATGCATCAACTAGGAAAATAAAATCCTGATTCCCAGAACCCTCCTTACATATGTTATATATCCATTACATAATCTTTCTTGCTTCTTCTTTCAGTCACAGCATATTACCTATGCTCACAGGCAAACTCCAAACTCTAAATAGTCCCACTGGAATGTGGAAGTATCTTGGGTAAACTAATCTCCTTTTCTTTGCCTTCTGAAAATTAAAACAGCAAAGTATGTGTGAAAGCTGCTTAATCCAAGTGTCAAATCACAGGTCCCTGCATTTAAAACATGGCTTGTTTCTTCATCTTTCTTTCTGATTTCTGCATCCTTTCCTGGCAGACATTAATCTTCCCCTCTTTAAGAAAGAATACTGAAGGAAGGAAGGGGCACCAATTAAGCCTCTGTTATCTTGGTATAGACAGGCAATTTCTTCACTAATTGAATTAAAGATTGTGGAGGGCAGCCATTTGCCTTTAATCCAAATTTGTTTCTGTAATTAATAAAACATGTCTCTGATGCTGAAAAGTTACAATCATAAATTTAACTAATATTTGACCTCAAGGAAAGATGATTTTTTCTAACACATGGACAAATGTATTTTCAGCAAAGTATATTCAGTAATAACAGCAACTGTGGGCTTGGGGATTTGTTTATGTGTAAGACAAAATTTTCTTAAAAAGGAAGAAGATTACACTAGATGGTAGTATAAACCCTCATAAATGGATAACTTTCTAACAGAGAGAAACAGCAAATGTAATGCCTAAAGGACACCACTGGATAAATAATGTAGCATATAAAAAGTGAACCTATGCCTTATACTAACTTTACATTGTGTTTGGATGCTGGCACATATGAGGAATCTGAGAGTATAGTTTTCTTTTATGTTACAGACATATAAGAATGAAAATAAAAATATTCCTTTTTTTATTGTTGTTCTACTTTTCCTTTGCATTTTGTTATAAAACTAGAATCACAACTGAGCATGTTCACCAGCATCCCAACCCTCCTACACATTTTTAGTTGCCCATATGGAGGTGTCAGATATAATCTGAAAAATGGGATTAGTATCAACGTTCACAGTTATTACTCTTGTGGCAACCATTTCACAGAAAAGACAGCACACTTCACTGTGTACCAGTGTGTTATTGTCACAGGAGGTGCAGAAAACAGTATGTTTATGCAGCTTCTAAAGTGATACTTTAACTGTGGGATAGAATCACCAGCAGTGTTTTAAGGAATAAAATAGTCTCCAACCCAGTTAGCTATCCGGTTTTCTTATCATTCTACCAATTTTTAAATCTATTTCCTGAGATCTAAAACATTTTCCAACAAACCTATAGAGAAATATGATGCACTCTGTGTCAGAAACAGTCATTTACGAAGTATTTCTTTTCACTTTTCATTTCTGCTGAGTCCAAGTTAAGAAGATTCTTAATTTTATGCCCAAGATTCTTAACTTTAATATATCAACTTGATGATTTAGGTTTAACAAAGAGTACGAAATATCATAACTCACTTTTATGAAAACATTGGAATGTAGATTACATGATGCACATCTATTTCAGTGGGCACTGCATGGAACTTGAAGTGATGGATTTCTACCCACATTATTTTAGAAATACCAATTCATTTTATATTTAATTAAATGAGGAACACATTTTTAAAAATAAGTTGAAGACTTCAAATGAAAACTCTACAGATTAGCACTGAATGTTCATATTCTAAATTTTCTTCATGAATATTCAATTAAATGGCACAAACTCCACAAGCTCACAGTTTCCTTGCTTTCCAAAGGTCTCTAAAAATAAAAGACCTAATTTGCTAAAATAATACTTGGAGGTTTATGCTGGAATAATATTAAAGATGCCAAGAGTATTACACTGGTATTTTATTGGGGTAAAGTCATGGTGATTTAGGACTGAAAAATTTTAAAGCTTATTGAATTTGTTTCACTAAGAAAAAGGTCTAAACATCTGAAGAAATAACTTCAGTATAAGACCACAAGACATGCAGAGACACACACCCAAGCCCTGAGAGCCTGCTTGGAAGCCTCTTGCTATGTAGTACACCACTCTTCTTTGTCATGAAGGAATATAGGGTGAAACTAGCACTGAAATTAATGAAAATACAATGTCCAGCATTTGCAGTATAAAAAGTTTATTCAAAGAAAGGAAGAAATGAATTCAGAAACATAAACTAAAGGGAGAAAAAAAGAAAAATAAAATTTAAAAAATTGACCCACAGAATACAGTTACTGGAAAACAGAGGTTTAATTTCTTAGCCAGTATAAATCAGCACAGCTTCCCTGGCATGAACAGATCATTGCCAGTAAACCCAAGAGTTGGGAAAAAAGACAAAAAGGTTATTATGGAGGAAATGAAAGGATTAGAACAATAGAAGATTCAGAAACATCTTTTGTTTTATTGCATACACATCTGTGCTTCTTAAATATATGGGTGTGTATTTGAAACCAGATGTAAAGTTTAGATTTAGTATTTTTTTTACATTTTTAATGTTTGGATAACTTAAAAACACATGGTCCAAGTAGAGAAATATCAGTGTTTTTAAAAATGTGGAAAATTCTTGAAGAACATACTTCTCAGAAAAAGGCAAAGTGAAATAAAAGTGGTGTAAAAAATATCCACCTCTGCACTGACAAAATAAATAAATCAAAACATGATCGTATGCTGGCAGGAATAGCACTGTCATATCGTTTCCAACTGTTGCATACTTGATCTGAATTCTGGTCAGAAAGCCACAGTAGGTTGCTATTCTGGCAGAATATGCCCATTATGTGTCTCAGTGTTCAACAGGAAACTATGATAAGCATCAAAGACCAGAGAGTTGAGAGCATGAAATAAAGGGTTTCCTACTGTGAAATGTTTACCATTCTCATTGTGGGGAAGACAACTTGG
>QWTY01021283.1:0-60730 GCA_008033365.1 Pseudorectes ferrugineus
ATGCTGGGGATCATTTCCCACACCCTTGCAAAAAGTCCCACTTTCCTCTTTTTTATAAGCCCCCGTTAAGGACCGATTTGCCTCAATGAGGTTTCCGCAGAACTTTCTCCAGGCTGAACAAGCCCAGCTCTCTCAGCCTGTCTTCATAGGAGAGGTGCTCCTACTTTTGTTCATCGCTGCGCTGCTCTGGACCCTTTCCAACTGGTCCAATGCCCTCCCTGTGCTGGGACCCCAGAGCTGGATGCAGCGCTCCAGGTGGGGTCTCACCAGAGCAGAGAGGCCGAATCCCCTCCGTCATCCTTCTGGCCACGCTGCTTTGAATACAGCCGAGGATGCGGGCGGCTTTCTGGGCTGCCAGCGAGACTCCCACGCGTCTTGCCAAGCCGGCATGTTCAGAGGCGCGGGGGTAGCCGAGCGCCTTGCGCCGAGCCCGCCGGGGCGGCACAGGAAGGCCCGCCCCGAGAGCCGGGACCCTCCCGCCGGGACCCGCGGGGTGGGGCTGCGGCTGCGCCCTGCGCCGGCCCGGCCCGGCGGCTGCGGCAGCGCGGGGGGAGCGCGGGGCGGCGGGGCCGGGCTCCGTCAGCGCCCCGGCTGCGGCGACCCAGCAGCGGTCTCGGCGCGCAGCACCTCCCGCTGCTCGTGCCCCGGGGGAGGAGTCCCCCCCGGGGCCGTCTCCGCCCTGAGCCGGGCACAGGCAGCGCGGGTTGCCGCGGATGGCGCCCGGCGGCGGCGGGGGAAGCCCGTGCCGCCCCTCGCTCCCCGCGCTGGGCTGAGCGGCCGGCCCCGCGCCAGGCCGGCGCCCCTGCCCCTGGAGTTCCTGATCTCTCGCCGGAGGAGGCTGCAGGACGTTCTCCTCGGCTTGTGCATTTTTGGAGTTCTTAGCAGTGTACTTGCGGCTTCTCTCTCTCAACTTCTGAGCAAGCGTGTGATAACCCGCAGGGCTGAGCAGCACACCGCCCGTGAGCTGCCCGGACGAAAATATAGTTTGGAAGTACGGATAAGCATCAGTTCTCTTTGTGTTTAGCAGGAAGCTGCTGGAGATAGTCAAGACTTTGCGTCTTAATTCCTCTCCTCTGCGCCTACCCCCAGATAACAAAAACTTCTGGTCTATATTTTTTTATTTCTTCAGTTCCTCTATAAATGTGTGAAAAAGCCACTATTTGCTTTTCTGTATAATGGTTACCTAGAGGTTTAGTAAAAATGGAGATTAAGCTAGATGTGCTCATCTCTACGTGTATCAAGCAAAGAAAACCATGGCCTCGCATATCATGGGTTGGACAGGTAAGTGTAATGAAGTCTGTATATAAACTTCTGCAAAGAGTTTTAATTGTATAATACTTTACACTTCCATTTGCTTTAGGAGGGTGTAAAAACAACCTCAGGAAGTGATTTGAGTGCACCTTAAGAGTTGCCAAAATAAATGACTTGTCTTACTGATATGAGGCTGGAGATTCAAAATTTCTCAGAGAAACATTGCAGAGCCTTTTCTTTTTTCCTATCGCAAAGACCCACACCTTAGATGAGATTGTTGTTTTGATGGTTCTAGTTTTTCATAACCTTTTTTACAGTACATTGTGGGAAATGTGAACAATTCTTTTTTCCCCATTTCATCCTGCATCTGTTGAAAGACGTACTTTCTTAGACTTCTTTGATGAAATCACACTAAATTTTTTTCTTGTATGATTTGAATTTAAGTAGGTAGAAATTTAAGGCGTTTTTTTTTTTTTCTTTATTGAAGTCCCTGGCAATTATCTCACTAAATTGAGCACTACAAGGCAAGATAGCTAATGTCCAATTTTTGTCATTTTTAGCAGAGGTACTTTTAATAACTTTTTAATAATGACTGTAAAATCAGTTTGGTAGTTTGAAACCTGTGAATCAAATTCATCATCACTATGGGTCCATGCTAGATATGATGTACTGTAAAGCAAATATGCCAAAGAATGAAGGTAGTATGGCAATTGCTGCTCTTATTGTATTTTTTAAAATTATTTTTCCCCTAATTTTTTTTATCTCTGCATTATTTTGCAGGCTTGTGTGGAAAATAGCATTTTGAAAAATTAAATGCTCTTTTATTCTTTCAACAGGAAAAAGAGGCTGTTTATCTTCTAGATGGTAAACATATAAATGAAATTAACCTGGCATCAGGGAAGACAAAGAAGAAAATCCCTTCGCTACAGTCATTGTTGAAAAATGTGGTTGTCTTAACAACATCAGGAAATGGTTAAGTATAATACCTTATGTATTATAAGCTCAGGTTATTTTATTTGTATTTGTAACAGTCTGGAAAGGCGGATATCTAAAGGATCTGCCAGTTCACTGCCAGGTTTAAAACTGTGGCTAAGATGGAAGAGAAGTAATTTTGAGTACTTCAAAGTAACATCTTTCAAAACTTCTCTTCCCCAACGAACACAGCTGCTTGGTTGGCAGGAATACTTACAACAGGAGAGCTATTTCTTTGGAATAAAGATCAGGACTACTTGAAAATTGTGCCAGCAGTCGAAGAGTCCAAGAAAGTAGTAGCAGCAGCACAAGGTAGATTTTTTTCAATTAATCCTGTGAAAAAACGGAATAGAGGGAAAGTTGTTTTCCTTTCTTTAAAAGTTATCACCTGAGTAAAAACTATATTCTCACATTGTTTTGCATGTGTATAATTTGAATACTAACTAAATTTTGGCAAATGTCCTTTGTCATTTGAGTGGTACAGATTTTTGCAGTTAGTACTCCCCTGTAAGTAGTTCATTTTCAAATACTGTGAGTGTATGTTTTAATGGTTAATTTTTTACTGTAAAAAAGCATTCCTGAGTATGTTATCAGTACTTTAGAGCAGATGTACATTTGATGTAAACAGTATATGGATAATTTGAAGCTTGTTCTCTAGGTGGGCTTTTATGACAAATGCTAGCTGGAGAGAATAAAATAAAGACACATATTTGCAAAATTAAGTGTCAAATATTGTCTTGTATTGATAGCATCACTGATACCAGCTTCTAAGGTTAAGTGTTGCACAAGAAATTCAGTCATTTCAGGGAAGATTAGTAGTACACTTAAAAGCTGAAAGTAATCCGTAGTAGAGCACTTAGACAATCTCAGGAAACATACCTGATGGCTGAGTGTTGTGGGAAAGATGATTCATAGGATGAATAGAGATGAACATCTGTCTGACATTACTGCTGCCCAAGGTCTGCTGTCAGTGGTGAAGCTGGAAATTTAAGATACTGAACATGGCAGCTTGGATTTCTTGTCATAGATGAGAAATTTCCTTTTTCTATTCTTTCTAATTCTATGTCTAACAAAGGAACAGAAACTATTCTGGCACATTGTTGATGTTTGTTGGTTTTTTTTCTCCAGAGTGTTTAATGAGGTTGTACTTGTATGTATCTGGAGATGGCAGAAAGGTACTATTAACTACTCCTACAGCATGTGTCTTTTTATGGGAGAGCACAGAACATGAAAATACAGCCTCTTGTAAAAACTCTTCTCCTGGGCGTTGGACACAAATTTTACATGATGAATCAGTTATATTGCCTTCTACTGAAGAAAAAGAAATTGGAGTGCATGCTGCTTTCATACAAAATGAGGTAAAAAATAAACCCTAAAGCAATAATTTTATTTCTTAATTAAATTAGAGCCACAAAAGCTCCAGTGGATTTTGAAAGCAACATCTGCCTCGTTGGCATTTTGCATAGGCTTAATAATTTGGTTCATGTTACATTTAATGACAACATAAGAACAGCTATACTGGATCAGATCAGAGTTTCTGGCCCTCTTATATTCTTGCCAGCCTTTATATTTCTGAATGACAACATTGTGTTATTTAATCTGAATTGTAATAGCTATTGGTCTAAATATATAGATAATTAAAGAGACATTTGTGTGTGATGAGCTTTTTGGGGTTGTTTTGATTGTTTTCTCTTTGTTTACAGGTACTAGGTGATTGTTGTTTATGTTCTTTTGTATTCTACTCTGGCGAGTGTTTGGTGCTGACATTTTTGATTCTTCGATGGCATGAAAATACCTTTAAAAATGTTAGGTAAGTTCAAAGATATCTGAAATTACAACAGCTTCAGGAACTTTAATTATTTTTTAGAACTGGGATTCAGAGATGCAGCTGTACACATTTACATGGATGTCCAATTAGCCTACGGTTATAAGCACCTACTTATGTTTACATATGTACGTTTATAGGATGCCCTCCGTCATTTTAAAGCCATTCTCCCCTGTCCTTCACATGTTCCTTGTAAAATGATTTTAATATAACAGCATTTATTTACATACTCCATACTTCATTATCAGCTTGCACCTGGATAAAACTGTGTGTATTCTTCATTCTATGTGGGTAGCTATGTATACATACACCTGTTGGCACACACATGTGTTTTAGTGTCATAGTTTTTTCCATGATGATAATAGAATGTATTTTTCTTCTTTTTTCTTATATTGTTTAGCTTACGTTTTCTTCTATTTCTTATACAGCCATGAATGCCCTGACTACCTCTTCCTCTTCTTTATTATGCAGATTTGTGTATTTTATTGGTTTTCTGTTGCCCTTTTCATTTCTTTTGCTTGATGAGAAAGTGTGACTTTATCCGGGTTGGGACCAAATACTGACATAGTTATACAACCACTTAAAAATGTAATTGAGTAATAATCTGGAGCATGTGTGTAGTCCATTCCTCTTCCTGGGTGACATATATATCTATGAGTTTAAATGGATATGCCCTCTGCAGGCGTTATTTGAATAATTTGCTCAAATTTTGCCCTACACGTGACGTGGTACAACTGCTTTTGTTATATTATGTCCTTTTGATACTGACTTAGTGATGATGTCCTCCTTGGCCTAATCTTTAGTTTATCAGTGGCACGGAAATTCCTTTCTGGTAATATAAAAAATGAAATAGAGCGTAATATACCCAGTGCAGAAATGCGTATGTATGTATGTATGTATCTATCTGTCTATCCATCCGCAACATAGTAATTGCAGCCTGAAATTGTAACCACATTTCTCAGACATCTTACTCATATTTTCTTATGGTAACTCATGGTTAGTTTCATTGCTTGCTATTGTTTAATTCATTTTTTTATATTAATGCCTTTTTTTTCCTGTCAGTTAGATGGCATGCTTCAAGACACAATCTTTCTCGTGTTTTCTGTCATGTTTTGAATCTTTTTAGGATCATGAAATGGTGTAGATTGAAAGGGACCTGTAAAGGCACGTAGCCCAACCTCCCTGCCATGGGTAGGAACACCTTCCACTAGATCAGGTTGCTGGAAGCCTAATCCAACGTGTCCTTGAACACTTCCAGTAATGAGTTATGCACAGACTTTTTGTTCAGAGCCACATGCTGTTGATTTTCAAATTCTGAGTATTCCTGTGGTGGATGGTGTTACAAGGTCTGAGGAAGGTGTTCCTGGCTAGAATGCGAGTGCCTCAATTATATGTCATTGATCTATATTTATTTGCATGTTCTAGACTTACAGCCCAAATTCCCGTCCCATAAAAATAATTCTTAGTGCTCAGACATAATTTTTAAACTTGAGTAAATACAAAATATCTTTTTCGTTTTTGGCATTTGAAGAAAAACAGGTTGTTTTTTTTTTATAGCTCATGCTTTATATGGTTTTGTCTTGCATGGTTTTTTTACTATATATGAATTGTCCCATTCAGCATAGTGGAGTGACCACTTGGTTTTGTTGTCTTTTTGTTGATACTCAGTTCTTTGCCATACCAGATCCAGTGGGTGCAGCAGACTTGTTCTCTTGTTGATTTGGTTCCTCAGTGTGTGTCTGTAAAGTCGAGGGGAGCTCTGCTATGTGCATTTGCAGGAGATGGACTTCTGCTTGCAGTAGCTGTTAATCAAACTGATCCAAAGGTGTGTATGACAGTGCATCATTTAAGCTAAGATTTCAGTTTGAATGAAGTGGTAACAAGGATTTAAAAACATGGTTTTAGGGTGATTTGTCAGCACCCATAAGGGGACATGGAATTATATGCACATTGATATCCATAGCTAAAAACTTCTACTGCAACTCATAATTGAATGGTGTTCAGTTAGAAGTTGGTATAAGATCCTCTGTCATTTCTAAGCTGCAATAATAATGAAATTAATTTTGGTTACTGCATTGTATCTGCAAAGATCCTGGGTGTTTCTCAGTCAAGCCTCAGCCTAACATGTTTTGGAGTTCCCGCTTCATAATGTTATTCCTATTAACAACTCAGAGGTCAAATTTTAGTGTACTTTTTAATACTAATGATGACAGGGAGTATGGACCAGTTTATTTGATGTACCAGGTTGGGATGATGAAATCCTTCAAAGTATCAGTTGTTAATTACCAGAAAGACTAAAGAAGACTGATCATATATTGAGTGTTTTAGAAAAAGTTACATTAAAAAGAACTTTGAGTTATATATTAAGTATATAATAATATATATTTTATATATATATATAAATAATATATATTTTCAAGTGTTGAACAAGATCTAGAATTTAATAAATACTCAAATTGTAATAAATATTGAAATGCAATGTCACTTTCATGTATAATAATGTTACCAGTACACCAAATATAATGCATAAGTTAAAAGTAGACTTTTTTTACAATAACGACATTTTGATACAAACATTTATGATGTCTTTACGTTTATTTTTTCTTTCTAGGCAACTCAGGTTTTGTTTTTAAATACATTGAATTTTGTAACTGTTTCGGGTAGCCTTAAAGGTTGTAGTAGCAAGAATAGCATGACCCCATCCAGGTTCATCAGGTCAGTAATTGATGCTGTTTCTCCTGCTGTTGTGGATTTTTTGTTTTTGTGTTATGGTTTGTTTGTTTATTTTATAACTATCCTAACTCTCTGATGCAGAAATATGACAGAGAAAAAATATTTTTTTACCTGCCCAATTTAGATCTTACTGGGTTGGCGATATGTGTTGGACTCCTGATAGCCTTTTCTTGGCTTGCATGTTAAAACGTGGATCTTTGATTTTATTGACATGTATGGGTGAATTGCTGACCTTAATTGCTTCTGGATGCTCTGTAAAATTTGGACCAGCACAATTTATTCCATTTCATCCACTAATAACTTACAGGTAAAAGGGTTTGAAAAGGTGTATATGTTTCTGTCTTATGGTCTTACCTTACTTTCTATCATATTTATTATAATTTTGCATAAATGTAATCTTTCAAATTCACTCTTTTGCTTTTCATGTGTCTTTCCAGTATCTGTTTCTCATTCATAGTTCTCTTCTATTTCTTATAATGCATTTGTCGTGATGAAAATTGACATTGTGACAATGTAAGTATACATAAAGTGATTTGTTTTTCTAAAAGTGTTTGAATTTATTAGTGATTAAAATTAGCATGTTTTTATGATATAAGAAGAAATTAAACTTACAAAAGTGCTAAAAGTGCAAGTTTATTTTAATCCAGTGCTATTTCTCTGCTCACTGTTTAATTTTATACCTAGAACCTGATGTAAGGTATTGTAAATAACATATTTGCATGGACAGAAACTAGTTAGTTTTTAAAATATTGTTTTGGGATTCTCCAGATCTAAATTCTGAGATTATGCTGCTGGGTGCATGAGAAAGTAGAAGGTGATAATACACTTTAGCATAAACTGAAAGTAACAGAGTCTAAATAGAGAAAACAAAATAGAATCATAGCTTTAATTATTTTTTTAAAATCTTACTAATTTTGCATGACTTAAACCAGATAGTGTGTAACTATAACACCTCGTGAAGACATTCAAAGAAGTATACTACCTTCTTATGCTATCTGGTTGAAAAATCAAATACTAAAATGTATTAAAATACATGAATTATGATGATATATTGAATGTATACAGCTACTTTTTTTTCAAATAAACACAAACAATGTTAGTAGAATACATGTATTACACAGTTTTCTGGAACTAAGTAAGGAGGGATTTCTGTATAAGAAAGACCTTTTTGAAAGAGAAGATTTGCATTTTTTTATAATTTTTCTATTGAATATCTGAACTGATGCTGAAATCATAAGATTCAAATTTTCAGAGGTTTTTTGTCTTTCATATATGACTTTCTTAGCCTAACCCTTTTCATATTCAAGCATTTGTCATACCAAATAAGAGCTCAATAAGAATGTGTGATATAGAAATTTAAAGTCAATTTATGAAAAAATACAATTATTACTAATGAAATAATAAATGGATACTGAAAGCTGGTTTTAATTAATTAAATTAAAAGAAGTTGCTACTGTAGAAAAATACTGGCATCTTGCAAGCATAAATAGTGTTATCCAGAGTGCTCATCCTGCAAAAGTTTAGACACTTCCCTAAGATTCTGAAAGGACTTACTTGGACAGTAGAGTGCATGGTATTACATGTTCTGAAGTTACTCTGTTCGTGATTATTACATATGATAGTTGCTTCTTAATTTTTGATGTATTTCTATTTTAGACAGCACCACTCTTTCTGTCGAGACTCCAGCCAGTCTCTTGGTTCTTCAGATTCTGAACGTGACCTCATGAGACAGAGATTCTCTGTTGCTTCACATCCAAGACTACCCTACCTCATTGTCTCTGATGGATACATGGTAACACTGCTAAGATTTCCTAACAACTTTTCACCATCAGGGTTTATAAGATCCCTTCTGCTTGATTCAACCCAACAGCTTGAAAATATCCGTCGGAATTTGCTGAACTTCAAGGTAGGGTTATGAACTGTTTTGTAGGCTTTAAGTAAAAAATTTCATGTGCATGAAAAAGTGTAAATTCTAGACTGAGTACCTTTGAATTATGAAGTTGTTTAAATAACCATGTTGATCTGGAAAACAATGAATACAGTTTTCCTGAAATTTTATTCCTTTGATGGCTGGGTGATATTTCAGTAAAATGTAGTTAGTGTGACAGTCTGAACTGTCACTATATTGTTTTTTCTGGAACTGTAAAAGAAACAGGGGTTTCTACATCTGTAGAGTTGATTCAGAGTGTAGACAGGCATTATGCTACTCTGACGAACTCACCCTTTCAGAATGATGCAGAAAGAATTCTTTAAATCCTCTGTAACTTAGACCCGATGGTGCTGTATACATTTGTCCATGATCTTCAGTCAAGGGTTGCAATTGAAGCTTAATTAAAGCATTTCTGTTTAATTTTCTGTCACTTCTAAATTGAGCTAAGTCTGGGAGAAGGGAAACCATTGAAGGAAGAGGTCCTGCAACTGTTGCTGACCATGTAAGATACAACAGATACTTCGTTTAGAATATTTGCATTTGCTGATAGAATGCAACTTTTCAGATGCAATTCAGTTTCTATTCTGGATTTTTGGAGAAGTGAGCTATCATGGTGTTCCTGCAGAAGATAGAATAGTGAGCAAGGATTTGAGGATTTAAAGAGATACGTTATTAATAAAAATGAAAAAAAATCCTGCATACGGGCAAATTTCTAGGGCCTTTTCAGGCATCAAGAAAGCAGATTCTTTCAAACTAAAGTTGTCTGGTGTGAGAGATTTCTCCTTCCCTAAAGCATGGTCAAATGATAGTTTGTTTCTGTGCAACAGATGCTTGCTGACCTGTTCTCCCTCTCTTTCTGGAACTTTTGAACTGAAGCTTTTTGCATCAGTTACCAATTTCCTTGACTTGTTTAGAAAGTGTCTGTCTTGCTAGAAACTAATAATATGTTTTCTGTTGTTGTTATTTCTTTTAGTCTAAAGGGAGATCTCAGTATTTAAGATCACTGTTGTCTTTAAAAGCCAGTCTTTTAAAACAAGTTCAAAATCAAAGTTCTATCTTCTCCACCGTTCCAAGATTCCTGGAGGAGGACACAACAGAAATGAATGAGAAAACCATGGATTTACTGGTACTTAATAGCATTTTTCCACTTATGATTGTGAAATTTTATAAGTTTAAGGTATTATAAATGGAAATAACAGTGATGGGTTTTTTTAAAAATAATAATAGGTTTACTTGTTCTTATTACATATATTTAAAATAATTCAATATTGGTTAAATTCTGATTTTCTGTATAGGTGTGAGGAACATGCTTATTTTCTTAAACTGATACTTGATTTTTATTTTCAAGCATATTATTTCCTTCAGCATGTATTCACTTTTTGAAGAATATGTGCCAATCTACATATATATGAATTTATTGTGTTTCAATACATAGAATGGTTTGTGTTGGAAGGGAGCTTATGGATCATCCAGTTCCAACCCCCTGCCAAGGGGCAGGGACACCTTCCATTAGACCAGGTTGCTCAGAGTCCCATCCAACCTGGCCTTGGACACTTCAGGGACAGGGCAGCCACAGTTTCTCTGGGCAACCCATTCCAGAATCTCAGCACTTTCACAGTAAAGAATTTCTGCCTAATTTCTTATCTAAGCCTACCCTCTCTCAGTTTAAAACCATTGTCCCTTGTTCTATCGCTACATGTCCATGTAAAAAGTCTCTCCTGCTCTCTTGTAACCCCCTTTATGTAATGAAAGGTGCTGTAAAGTCTCCCTGGAAACCTAATACTTCAGCTTCACTTTGTAATAAAATGTGTTGTGGCTTCGTGCAAGCTTTCTCAAGTATTAGCTATTAGATATACTGGGGCTGTAGAGTATTTTAATAACAGTCTTATCCTTAGTAAATAAGATACTTACCTTTATCCTCAGTTTTAGAGGATTCTTTAATCAATTCCAAAATCTGTTATTTGCCTTTTGGAAGAGTGGCCCCGTGACCACAGCTATTGAACAGCCTTTCCTAACTTCATTTCATGCTTTTGCATTTTGGTTTGTTCTTTGAAGCTTTTGAGCTTTTGTTGAATGGCTTTTATATCTTACAGGTATCTGGCAAAATCTCTCTCTTGTACTCTAGGCTTAACGAAGGACAGAGTTTCACTTTCTGGTATAATATCTACTGCTGTATTGGCAGTGTAATTTTGTTGTTAGGTAATTTAATTTCTGTCTGCCCAACTATTTTGCAAATAACCACATTTAGTTTGAGATTGAGATGAAACTGCAGTTTATTAAATGTACTAGCATTTAAGCAAGGTAGTTAAGCATAAAAATTTCATTTGTGAGACTGACTAAATGGTGATTCCTTACAGTCTATGCTCTCTCTCTCTCTCTCAATAAACTTGAATTAAACTGTTAATTTTTTGCTTGTGTGATTTAGGACCATGAAGAAGAATCAGACAGTGAAAAGCAGTTTTGCAATAACCCTTCCAGCTTCTATAATCAAAGAATCCATTCATTTGTTGGTAAAGCTGATGAAGGCTGCTTAGAATTTGCATCAATGTTTGATACCATCCATGCAGAAGATGATATTGAAGAGAAAGATAAATCATCATTGGAACTATATTCCGTTCAGAAAAACCTCCTTGGTGCATGGCAGATAGGGATTTCAAAAAATATGGAGGAGAAAGATGCGTTACTGAATTACACAGTGAACTGCATCATCCACTTTTTCAGCATTGTTCAGTTTGTGAAACGTACTTTGCTAAACCAAGATGCTTCTTTAAACAAGTCTGTGAAGAACACTCAATGGATGCATTGTGTCCTGAAATATTTTCAGCAGTGTTTGACTATCTTGTACTGGCATTCAAGAGCCAGTGTGACTGGGCATGTGGCAAAGCTAACATTAGAAACTTTAAAACTGATGCTTACACAGCAACAAGATCAGTTGTTCTCAAAAAACCTTTTGGCATGCTTCTGTCTTTTAAAAATGGTTTCTCACACCCTAAGCAGAGTGTGTGTACTACAGTATGAGAATTTTTTTGCATCTCCTGAGAGTAACATTCTTGTGGAACTTGACTCCCTCACTGTGCCTGTTTTCTTAGTTCTTGATGGCAATACTACGCAGCAGTTCAGCTCACTGAAATCTCTGCTTAGAGAGCCTCCTCAAGTAAACCATGACACAAAAACAGAAAAAAGGTATGAATAATCTTTGCATAGGGGAAAAAAAAATGTACAGCAAAACCAGGTGATCAGGCCCAGCCAGCACAGGTTAATGAAAGGTGGGTCCTGCATGACCAAGCTGGTCTTCTGTGACAGGTCACCTACTTGATGGATGAGGGAAAGGCTGTGGGTATTGTCTACCTGGACCTTAGTAAAGCCTTTGACATAGGTTCCCACAACTTCCTCCTGGAGAAACTGGCTGCTTGTGGCTTGGACAGGAGCACTCTTTGCTGTGTTAAGAACTGTCTAATGGCTGGGCCTAGGAAGTGGTGGTGCACGGAGTTACATCCAGCTGCAGCTGGTCACTGTAGTGTTCCCTAGGGTTCAGTATTGGGAACAGCCCTGATTAGTGTCTTTATCAATGATCTGGATGAGGGGATCGAGAGCACCTTCAGTCAATTCTCAAAAAACACCAAGCTGGGTGGGACTGTTGATCTGCTGGAGGGCAGGAAGACTCTGCAGAGGGATCTGGACTGGCTGCATTGATAGGCTGAAGCCAGTGGTATGAGGTTCAACAAGGCCAAGTACCAGGTCCTGCCCTTGGGTCACAACAACCCCAGGCAGCATCACAGGCTGGGGCAGAGTGGCTGGAAAGCTGCCCAGCAGAAAAGGACCTGGGGTGCTGGTTGACAGCAGCTGCACATGAGCCAATGTGTGCCCAGGTGGCCAAACAGGCCAGTGGAATCCTGGGAGCAGGACCAGGGATGTGACTGTTCTATGCCTGGCACTGGTAAGGCAGCACATCAAGTCCTGTGTCCAGATCTGGGCCCCACAGTATCTGAAAGGGTTGTCAAGCATTGGACCTGGCTGCCTGGGGAAGTGGGTTGAGTCTCCACTCCTGTAGGTATTTAAAGGATGTGTAACTGTGGTGTTTAGGGACATGGTTTAGAGGTGGGCTAGGCAATGTTAATGGTTGGACACAGTGATCTTAACGGTGTTTTCCAGCCTAAGTGGTTCTATATCATGGAACAAAAATTGTATTAGTTAAACTATAATTGCAATATCCTTTTGGTTTTTTCCTGCCTTTTACTCCATGGAAAGGCATGATAAACAATTAAAGCATACAGACTAAGGTGCAGACCTGTAGTTGAATATAGTTTGTTTATGGTGACTCAACTCTCACTGCAAATCAGCTTGTAGATAACTGATGGATTGACAGCTAACACTAGGCCTGGTAGTGCAGCATCAATCCAGATATCGAAAATTTAGATGCTTTAATTGCCTCTTGTGCATTTCACTCTTTCCCAGTTTCAGACTCTATGGAGCGAGAGTCTGCTCATACGCAATATATCAAGTGTCAATTTAGTCAGCAAAGCTTTTTTTCATTATGGATGTGGTATCTCAGAGCAATAAGAAAACCCATTTATACTAAACTGTCTGAGCTATTTCTTCCATACACATAGAGTTGAAAGACACTTAAACTGAAGTGTGCTGTCCAACTTTTGGGAAAGTATACTGATATCATTGGAGTATTTCCATACTGCAAAACTCAAATGAAGCAAAGTGTGTTATTCACATGAACAGGCTTCTCCTTTCCAGAGATTTAGAACCTAAGAAGCATTATAACTCACAAATTTAATCCTACTACAGTAAGATGTATTTCTTCAATAGTCCTTAAATGTAGTACTGTGTTCATTGCAAATCGGATATGCAAGTTTCAGTTGTCTCCGAGAAGATAATCCATATTTTTGATTAATTGTGCTCCAGGTGCTGAGCACTGTGCATATGACTGACTCTCTCTGTGTTAATTATGAACCCAGTAGTACTTCAAGATACAGCTGTGTTGTCGTTTTGTGCAAGCTTTCTCAAGTCTCTAACAATGTATATTTGCTTGTATTGTTAAACTTATTACATATCTGAGCTGGTACTGTGCTAGGCAACAGGGACTTGCCAGCCCTAAAACCATACTCTGCAGTCTTGTTTTCTTGTCTTTGCTTTTCTGTGTTATGCTTTAGTTGTTTTTTAATCAGTCTTGTTTATAAAGATACTGATACCTGTTCTGAGGTTTCTCTGTCTGAGGTTATTTCATTTCCCCATTGTTTAGCTAGCAAGGAGATTAATTTTGGGGGTGTTTAGATGCTTAAGATGGATTGCTGTCTTTAAGAAAATTCAGAAGAATTAATGTTTGTTGGTCAAAAGTGAGGCAAGAAGTGTTTCATTTTTTACCCTCACTGAAGTCAAGTAGTTGATACAACTTGATTTTCAGGTACATAATGCAAAATAAAAGAAAGAAATTGATGTAAGCAACTTCGTTAATTCTTGCTTTATTTCATAATATTGTACTTCTTGAATTACAGATTGACTGTACTATGGCGACTATTGTATAAGAAAGTGGTTTGGTATCAGGTGCAGCTGAAAAGAAAAGTGAACAAGAATGCAAAAGAGGCTTCTGTTGTCTCATTGCTTTTAAGTCATATACAAGCAACCATCCAGTCTTCAGGAGTGACATTAGAACAACATCTGAAGATTAATTCTGTATCTGGTTAGTAAAAATGTTAATTGAAAACTAGGAAAATTAGGTCCAACTTAATAACAATCAATAACTGACTACCGGAATTTTAAAAAGGGAACATTGGGACTTTTCGTAAAATTCTTATCAGAATTCTGTCTTAAATACTTAATGTCCTGGTATGCCTGTAGATTGTATTATAATCTTTACAGCTTGTTGAGCTAAATAAAAGGACTGAATTGATTTCAGTTTGCTTTGAGCCATGTCCTAAAGAATCTGAATGGAAGATCTTTTAATTCTGATCTCCTTTGTTCTCTATTGTTTCTTCTGAAGTAAATGGGCATCACAATGTGTCTCTTACTGGATTTCTGTGTAGAAATCTTGTTCACTCCGTTTGGTCGTTTGTGAGCATGAGCATGTTGTAATCACAAATGTAGTCAGCTTCAACTAAGCATCTAAATTAGTGTAACCTAAGATAATTGACTTAATCTAGCATATTTATTTTCCAAACAGTATATAGTTGTAGCCTAATTTCTTAGAATTTACTGTCCTATGTTCTACTTTCCTTTTGACTTCTACACGGTTAAGCCCAGCTTCCCATTTATGTCTCCCTCTACAATTCCATTTCCTTGCCATATTCTTGGTCTCTCCTCCTTAAATGACAGTTCTAGCTCCTCTTCCTACAGCACTCCATACAATACATTAGCTCCTCCTGGAGGAGAGCTAATACCTTACCTGTTCTGATGAGGAGTATTCAAAGTCATCTTCTCTCACATGCTCAAAACTTAGACTTAATTGTGAGAATAGAAGTTTCCTGGGGACTCACATATTTTATTCTGCTTTCAGTAAATCTCTGATACTGAAATAAGAGCATATGTATTTGTACATGTAAAAGTAACTATGTAGAGCTTTTAATTTGTTGATATGTGACTTTTATAGGTGAGGAACAGTTCCTTTTAGGCTCATACAGAGACTCTGTGGATATATGGAAAAGATCTCTTTGTGAACTCAAGACAAAAGGTAAGGGATAAAATCTTTGAGGATGGAGGGGGTAAGTTGTATAATCACTTCACATTTGTGACTCTGTTTGCCCTTCAGAAAGAGGGGATGAGACACATAAAGGGTGCATATTTGAAATTAAGATGGGATGAACAGACACCAGTCAAAACTTAAGTCTAGTTGCTCTCTGAGAAAATTCTGTGCATTTCTATTTTAATATCAGAGCTTTCTTGTGATTATGAAGTACTTGGTACAGAAAAGCTCTGGATATATTTCTGAGCAAGAAAGAGACAATGAAAAACAGATGAACAAAAATCAATTCCTTTAGTAGCTGTAAAATTAAAAGAATTAGTGTTTGGAAAGTAACAAAATAAAACTTGTGTCAGGAGTTTTTGTAAGAGTTGATTTGAAACAGATATACCAGAGTCTCTTTCCAGGCATCATGAGAAAATTTTCTGCTGGTTATTAGAATGAGGAATACTTCATTGAGGAAAAAATTCAGAATATTGGAAGCTTGGTGGATGCCTAAGCAGCTCCACTGTGGTTTAGGCATTCTTTCTTTGAAGGCTAGGCTTCCTTAAGATCTCCTCTCTTTGTCTGTGTCTTAACAGTTATGCATAGTATTGTTTTGAAAACTGCCATATCTCTAGAAGTAAAAATGTTGTGGATGAGCATTAACTTGCTAGGGACTTACAGGTTGTATAGAAGGATCATACCCTAAAATAGCTGCTCCTGATTTCTACTCCTCAAAGTGTATGTTTATGTAGATATGTTTCTGGAGAGGAAAGAACTGGTACTTTCACTTGCTGCATCTGTTTTTGTGTTTATTGGTTTTTTTCCAATTGGACTTCTGCCTTTTTTTAATCTTTTAATGCAGGAGGAAAAAGAGCATATTTTCTTCAGCGTAGATACTATCTTGCAATATTGTTTTGTCACCTGTATCAGTATAACATATGTGAAGCTCAGGGACTCTGTGATCATCTGGTAAGAGAGATTCTAAGGCGATCACAGCTCTCCACATGTCAGATGGAAAAATTTTCTGGTATGTTTATATTGCCTAAAAGTGTGATAAGGTATGTTGACTCTGTTTGAATAACCTAGTGTCTACTTTCTCTGCCCTCACATGCACACTTGACAACTTTTAATGCTTTTCTCTTTACACTGTTTTCAGTGACTTTAAAGACCTTTTTCTGATCCTCAGGTGATATTTCAGCTGCACTGGTTGGAATATGTGTTTAGACAACTCTTATTATCTGCTAGTGACTTGCTAAATATTTTTAGACTCAAATCCTCTCAAAGAAAGACTTTGGATAAGAAAAATAAGAGGGAAATTGTGTGATTTGATTTTATGTTAATTTAACTTTTTTATGATGTAACATGAAAAAATAGCAGATTTTAGTTTGGTCACTAGTCCTAATTTGACAGTGGGATGTTTTTGCAGATGCTTGTAAATTTTTTTTTCTACAAAGTCCAAATCTAAGTGAAATCTGAATTTCCAAGTTTAAACAAATGTTTTTTTGACTCAGTGCTGGTCTAAATTCAGATATGAGAGGTCCATCTCCAGTCATTAAAAACCTAGTATAAAAGTCTTCTAATATTAGTATAATGTGTAATTAGTGTAAAAGATTAAGCTCTGTAAGTTCTGAAAGCTTGTCAAGGAATTAAGTAAGTTTGCTCATTTTAAAATAATGTTTTATAACCTGTGATTAAATAGTTTAAGCATTCAAATTCAAAATAATTTTTCTCATAATGTTATAATTTGATATTTTTTTTAGATACCAAGTATTTTCATCATGAACTATGGATGGTAACCAGCATCCATACTGACACTGCCATGGCTGTGATTCGATCCATGGCACGATTCATGGCTGCTTATTTCACAAAGCAGCTGCTCTATATCTTTCCCCCACACAATGTTGACATCCTTCATCCACTTCACATCAAACAAGGTATTTTTTTTTACAAGCCATTTTAGTTGCTTAAATCTTAGTTTTTTTCATGTGTATCAACGATGTCTGTTATGCTTTAACTAAATGATCAAGTTGGCTTTTCAGTGGAGTAGGAGACAGAAAAAAAGTGTAACCGATACAATTTTTGTTCCAACAGATAGAATCATTTAGGTTGGAGAACAGCTGTAAAATCATTGTGTCCAACCATTAACATCACCAAGCCCACCACTGAACCATGTCCCTAAACACCACATCTACACATCTTTTAAATACCTACAGGAGTGGAGACTCAACCCACTTCCCCAGGCAGCCAGGTCCAATGCTTGACAACCCTTGCAGAGAAGCAGTTTTTCCTGATATCCAATCTAAACCTCCCCTGGCATAACTTGAAGCTATTTTCTCTTCTTTCGTTTGGCACTTGGGAGAAAAGATGGATCCCAACCTGGCTACAGCCTGCCTGCTTTCAAGGAGTTTTAGAGAGTGATAAGGTCTCCCCTGAGCCTCCTCTTCTCCAGGCTAAACACCCCTAGCTCCCTCAGTTGCTCCTCACAGGACTCATGCTCCAGACCCTTCACCAACCTTGTTGCTCTTCTCTGGACACTCTCCAGCCCCTCAATGTCTGTCTTGTACTGAGGGGCCCAGAACTGAACCCAGTATTCAAGCTGGCCTCACCAGTGCTGAGTACAGAGGGACAGTCACTACCCTGGTCCTATTGGCCACACTGTTCCTGATACAAGCCAGGATGCCCTTGGCCTCCTTGGCTACCTGGGCATGCACTGGCTGCTGTCTAGCAGCATGCCCAGGTCCTTTTCCACTGGATAGCTTTCCAGGCTCTCTTCCCGCAGCCTGTAGTGTAACCAGGGGTTGTTGTGACCCAAGTGCAGGACCTGACACTTGGCCTTGTTGAATACTGTACAATTGTCCACGACCTGTCAATCCAGAACCCTCTGCAGAACCTTCCTGCACCCTGTCATAGAAGGAGAGCAGGTTGGTCAAGCAGGACCTGCCTTTCTTAAATCCCTGCTGTCTGGGCCTGATCCTGGTTGTCCTGTACCTATGTCATGATGGCTCTCAAGATGATCCATGACTTTCCCCTGCACCACAGTTAGGCTGACAGGTCTGTAGTTCTCCAGACCCTTCTTCCAGCTCTTCTTGTAGATGGGTGTCTCTTTTGCCAACTTCAAGTCAGCTGGAACCTCCCTGGTGAGCCAGGACAGTTGGTAATAATGGAAGCTGGCTCAGTGGTTACTGAGGTGAGGGAGGGTACAGCTCCCTCAGTACCCTTTGGTGGATCCCATCCAGCCCAATAGAATTGTGTGTGTCTAAGTGGTGTATCAGGTTGCTGACCGCTTTCCCTTGGATTGGGGTCTTCATTCTGTTCCCCATCCGTGTCTTCCAGCTCAGAGGGCTTGTTCTTCAGAAAACTGGTCTTACTACTAAAAACCGTGGAAGGGAAGGCATTAAGTACCTCAGCCTTTTTATCATCTTTTGTCACAATTTTGACTAAAGATCTGTCTCTGACTGACTTTGATCCTCCCAGAAGTGAGATAACAGCAGTGCTTAACAAGTAGTTGAATTGGATCTGTGATCCGCTGTGACCCCAACTGAAAAGCCAGAGGAAAGCATTTTTTGCACATCTAACAGTCAAGCTCTTGGAAGCCAAAATGCTTCAGACACCATATTGTCAAAGCAAGTGGGCATGTCAAGTTCCTTGGTGTTGAACCCAAGTAGTACTTGTTAGTTTAAGTCCTCCACTTTTTTCTGAGAATTACTGTTTATCACAGTGAGTGATTTCAGCAAGATTCCATTTAAAGATTTCCTTTGTTAGGAAATTTTTTATTTTCAGAGCTACTTTTTCAAATGTTTGTGGGAATAAATACTTGTTTGGAAGTATTTTAAGTACTCTACCAGTACGTTAATATTATAATGCCACATATTTTTCTACAATGTTAACTTATTTTGATTATGTTTTCTGTAGTGTATTTGAATACATTGAGTATTTTTAATGTTTCTGTACTACAGCATGCACTGGTATCTACTTCTTTCTTCATGGATTTTTGGATGCTTTATTTGGACAGCTTTCGAGATAAAACCTACAAAATAAAACCTTGATTTTAATACTTGATTAGGCAAAGATTGATGTATGTGGTGAGAAAACCATGGCACAATTATGTTGCACAAGCTGGTTTAGTGTGAATAACTCCTAAGTAATGCTGTTGTCTGAGCAAAACAGAAACTATGAGAGAAGCAAGTAACTCCTTAGAATTCATGTTGATCAGCACCTCTCCAGGAGAACCAGGAAGCAAAACCTTGAAAAACAAATCTAAATCTAAACAAAGAAGGAGATACTGAATTTGTCTGAAGTTTGTCTCTATATACTCTCCTAGAATCACAGAATATTATGTACTGTTCTTTCTCAAAAATGCATTTTAACATTCTGTCTTCTGCAATAAGTAGCACAGTGAGTACAAACAATGTGGGTACCCTAGGAAAACTCCAGGAATTTCCATTTATCTCAGGTGTACCCTCTGGCATATCCTACAGATATGAAGAATATTTGCAAATGGTCCATCAGTGTGATTAAGTCTTTAAAGTAAAAAAAACCCCACAAGTTTTGCACTTGCTTGTATATCCCACATTATTAAGCAGAAAAATAGCCTATTCTGAACACACTATCATACCATTGCATGAGCTGCCTGTGCCTGTTGCAGATAAACTTCCATAGTGTGCCTCTAATAAAAGTAAATTAATAATAAAATCAATAATACACTGAAACGAATCCACAAGCAATGTGAACAAATGAATTCTAGATTATTCGTCTGATAGCATGCGGATTTATGTAAACTTTAAAATGTGTTTTTCATGTTACAGACTTATCTCCTCGTGCCATTCCACTGCAACACCGTTTGGTTAGCAGAGCTGTCAGGGACCAGAACCTTTCATCTGTATGGACAGCTGAATATGCTCTTGATTTGTTCTTTATTGGTGGGCTCATTCCAGAGGCTGTGTGGTTAGCACGCACACTTGGGGACTGGAAACTCTCTGTTTCAATTGGTCTGGCCTACCAGCTGTATTGTCAGAACTCTGATGAGCTCTCAAGGTAAATTTACACTTGGAATTAGTATACTATATTTTGTTATATAGTTATTTGCATGAAGTTTATTGGGACAAGCCATATATACTGCCTCGGAAATTCATGTTCCCAGACTCCTAGTAGGTGTAGGACTTAAGTGTTATGATTAGTTATTTTGGCATAGGTATTCATTTAAAAGACCTTCAGTGGATGATGTATGGGTATTATTTTTTTATTCATGAGAAGTTTCTTGTTATACTTTCAGACTGAAAAAAACGGAGTGTCACCTGCCATTAAGCTTATTACCAGTGCAGACTTTTCAGGAAAAGTTACAGTCTTTGTTAGGACAGCCAGTAACTTCTGAACCATCAGGACGTATTAGATACAAGAAGTTCACAGGTAATTAAAATGAAAAATAATTGTGGTTATTTTTCATGTTATTTGACTACATGCTCAGTGTGTATTATACTCTGTCTGAGAAAGAAACAATTGCTTTGTCTTCTCCAGTGTGTGTATTAGTGTTATAATGTATTCAAGCACTTTAATTTCATTAAGTTGTGTGTTTTGGCTTTGATCATTCCAGAAATGGAGTGTATTATCAATCTTGTCTTCTGTATTTGTATTGTCCAACCCCTTATTTGACTATATTTGATATTAACTTGTTTGAAAGAAAACTGAAGCTTCATTAAAACAAACAAACAAAAAATTAATGTATTAACAGTATGGGAAGTATCATCACACTTGAAATTAGCTACAAGAAGGTGTTTAGTTCTGGCTTTTCCTTTCTGTTAAAGTGGGTCCCCAGGTCCAGCAGCTAGCAAGGCTGTGTTCCCAGTAGGCACATACACAAGCACACATACACAGCACCTGTATACAACTGGCCACACGTGAGCACCTACAGACCTGTTCACCACTAATACAGACAGCACCAACAATCCTATCACATTTCCCTCTCCTGTTGGTCAGGGTGAAGGTCTGCATATAGATACCTGTTTGTACAGTGTGTATCCCTCCAGTAGCTGGGCCAGTAGCAAGACCAGTAGCTGAGTAGATGGCCAGTAGACCCAGTAGCTGAGTCTCACAGGTTGCTCATGTCTGTGTATATGAGCCCCCAAAGCCCCAGCCCCTCTCTGTTGTGCAGTACAGACCCACTCACAAACACCCTCTTCCCCCACACACACACTGTCCATGCACCCCCACAGTAGCTGGCCTTAAGTATACAGCCTGTCCAGATGCCTGACACACACATACCTATGTACACACTGTATTTCTGGCATGTGGTCACGACTCCCTTGGTCTCCGCTTGTCTTGTCCTTAGAGACATGAAGACACACAAGCAGGTCTCTCAGTTGTCTCTCTGGCTGTTGGCCAGGTCTTCACTGGTCCCTGCAGGTACTGCGAGGTCCTAACTTAATACTTTACTGCTGAAATTCACACCATTAGCTAGATCAGCCTGTCCTCATTTATATTTTACAGAAAGTTTACTGGCACAGTCTGTATATTTTACTCTCTTTATGTGTCTTTGAAAACATTTCAAGTTCTTGTCAGCAGGTGGTTGTACTTACTGATAAAACAGTTGCTTCAGTCATTATTAACAGTGTACCTAGTTTATGCCTTCTTGGTAAGAATCATCTGCCAGAATGTTATGCCAAGCAAATGCTTGGCTAAAAAGTTCAGTTATCTACCTAGAAAGGCAATAGCCTCCATGGTAACAGGACAAAACTTAAGATTAATAATTGAATACTATTTTTAAATGTATGAGGTCTTACCTTAAAACAAGTAGATGACGTCTGTCATTGTAATATATGAATGCAAATTCAGACAACGTAACCTCATGATGTCAGAATGAAGATCCATATATTGATTCAATTAATTTATCAGCTTCTGGTCTTAATATTTTATAGATCCCATTGAAGAGGAAGATGCTGATGTTCTTTACACTTCAATACAGGAACTACTAAAAGCAGCTGTTATGGCAGATGTTGATATTCTCTCAGAGACATTTCAGCTTTTGATGGATTCTGCCAAGGATCTTTGCAGAAAGTTTTATGGTTTGGTTCCGGTTGGGCTTTATCTTCCAGCACCACCATTGTACTGTCCTCAGCCAGCTTCCCTCAGTGAAGTAAGTGTGTTTCCTGTGTGTTTGTTTGAGTGTATTTATGAACCTTTATGAGCTTTATTCTGGTTCCTTTCAGGTAATTTTTCTGTTTTCTTCCATATCTGCTCATTTACTTAAGTAGCACAGCAGTGTTAAGAAAGTATGTGTGCGTTTGTGTTTTTTTCCATAAGGGATCTATGCTGTAAAGAAGAAGGGATTAGGACCAGAAACAACATTTAACTATATGTCCTTTCTAATTTTGGGGTTTGTTTGTCTTTGCATTTTCAGGAAGACAGCGATGACATTCTTTTAAAAATGGAGAAAGAAGTCCGTCAGAAAGTGTCAGGAGTTCTTCAGCGAATTATCTTGCTCTTGCGGGCTGCTCGTTGTTCTTGCTCTGCAGCACAGTGGTATATTAGGCAACTGAAGTGGGCAAGAAAAGTTATGCAGAAAGTAAACATTTAACTTTATATTTTTAACTTGATTATCAGTTGTAAATATTACTGACAAGTTTGCAGCTGCAGAAGCATTCAGTCTCACCTGGGCTTTGCTGTTGTGTTTTGTACATGTCATCTGCTAGTTTTACGCTCCATGTTCATTTTTTTTTAGGAAACCAGAACTTAAAGATATAGGGTATCTAATTCATAAAGTGTTTCCTTTTGGGTGTCTTTCTATACCTACTTGGTAACCTAAAAATTCATTTATTCTCCATTTGAAAGAAAAAAGCAGACTTTAATTGGGAGTTATAGCTGTTAGCTGGAAACATGCTCCAAATCACTGAGGGTTGTATATGTAACAGAGAAGGTAATGCTCACTTCAGGTAAAGGGGTCATCTCAGTGCACAGAACTTGTAAGATCTCATTTTACTTTTGTGCAATTTGTTTGCACAGAGGCAAGTTCAGAATAAATTGATTAAAAGATTTTGTGTAAAATCAGCTTTTCCTTAGGTTATTGTAACACAGGTATTTAAAGAAGGTTGAGCTGATACAGAAGGGAGTGTGTGTGGCTGTTTCTCTTCCTGCAACACCCCTGCACCAGCATTAATGCAGTGATTGAGATCAGGAACTGGTCTGACTGACAAGTATTTACTTCTGTTTGCATGGTCTCATGCTTAATGTTGGCATGGGGAGCTGGTCAGACGTACCAAGTGAAATAGGAGGCAAAGCTAGTCAGCCTTGGTGACAGCAACCTGGACTGTGTTGAATTAATCTGGTTTCTTGATTGTGATCTTAGTTCTTCTTATACTTTGTTACTCTTGTATTTCACGGTAATCGTGAGCACCATTCAAACAAAAGCATTTTTTGTGCCATAGCTCATATTAAACATATTCCTTTAAATAAATTTTCAGAGTAGTGAGTTGAAGAAAATGGAAAGCAAGCTTAAGGGAGTTTTACTGATCTTGACAGTATTCTGCTAATAACTGAGAGGCTGTGCATTCAGTAGTGATACATGTAAAATGTTAACTGATTTTTATTTCCATTTTGATTGGTTATTTACCTATTTTTATAGATTCGAATGAAAGATTCTCTTCCTTCACTGAGTCCATTCCCAGAGACTTTGCTTCGTTACTGCAATTTCCACACTGTTCTCTGTGGATCTACATCTTCTGGACACCTTCAGTTTGATGACATGACCTGTAAAATTTTAGGTCTGTATGCAATAACATAAAATAATTTAGAGCTGGAAAAAAGAACACCAGTGAAAATCCACAGGTGGCAAATAAGCTCTTATTAGCTTGAAATAGTATATTGCAATGTGTCAGGAACACATTTTATTTCCAGCTTTTATGTTAGTTATCAAAACTCTTATTCTAAAATGTGCAGTTCTGGATTAGGGGCAGGGGGTAATGTTACAGACCTGACAGATGTGAGAGAACATGAACACTAAGTGGTACTAAGGAGCTGTAGCTCCAGAGCAATACTGAAAAATCTCAAGCTGTTCTAGTTAATTCATTTATATAGAATCTCACCATATTGCATGTTTGTATTGTAGGTTGGTTCAGAGAGTTCTGTGCATTATGTTGGATGTTTCATGTTCGTGAAAAATTATCTGACAACTGTAGGCGGTACCAAACTGCAAGGGAAAATATTAACAATATCAAGGTAATTATGTTACCAATATAGTAGAGATACATTTTAATTGCATGAAGCTATGAGAAGAATTCTAAAGGTCTGTTGTATATTTCTGTGAGAACTTTTATTTGCTTAGTAGAATAAAATGAGCACAGTGCTTGCAATGTGAATCACATATTTGATGCTGTGACGTAGTGCTGTGCGTGTGAACTCCATCTTCCTGACAGTATTTCTGTGAGGCTTTTGCTTGGTATTTAGTTCAGAATAGCAATAGCTGCCAGGAGAGCAATACCTTCTCCACTCGTTGACCTAAGAATTTACTTTCTGGGGGTTTTTTTTCCCCCATTAGGTCAAGATATTTTGAGTATTTCCTGAATAATGTATATTTAATACACACAAAATGGGGTTTATGGTGTGCTAAATATACATGGTTTTCAGAAAGAATAATGAAGAAATGAAAATTAATCACGTTTTCTCTACTTATACCCTCATCAGCTGATGTCAGAGGTTCAGGAAGAAAAACAAAGAAACTGCTAGCATATTTGTCATCTATTCTGTAACAAGTCCAAAATTTTTCTTCACCAGAAAAGCCAAGTTTGAGATAAACGGGATGGCTCTGTTTCAAATGGTAGAATATTCTGATTTTTCTGTGCTTTGTGTGACATTGACGAATGAGATAGAAAATACTGTTCAAAATAAACTGATCCATCTTAAAAGCCTCTGGCAAGGCTTAATTATCTTGCTCACAAGAAAGAATTTATGATCACCTGACGTCAAAGTAGAATTATTTACTTCACAGTTTAGGCAAATCCTCAAGTGTTTTACTCTGACTGCAAACAGACTCTTCAGCAGACTGTTAATGGAATTATCTCCTAAGCTGGTTTAAAAAAGCTCTTTTTTTTTCCTCTTTTTTTTTTTTAATGTACATTGTGATCCATTACAACCTTGATCTGTCTCCTGCCCTCATACACTACTCTGTTTGGCAGATAAGCTAGAGATTTTTATTTTCCAGGAAAGAAGCATTACTATTTGTAATGTATGAATAATTTTGCTGAAATATATTGTTCATACCAATTAATGTTTCTGGTGATTTTTTTAGGATCTGAATAAGGATGGATATGATGCCTCCACAGTTGAGCATTGTCTGAATGCAGTGGAGTGGGCTTGTCGAATGCTTCCTTTCTGCAGGTTCATGAATGTTGAAGAATTAGTTCAAGATGTAATTTTGAGTCTGCTTGGAGAATTGCCACCAGTAAAAAAGGTAAAAGACCTTAAAATTAGAATAAAAGCAATAGAGATTATCACAAATATTTCTCCTCCTTGGAAAAGCTACTAGTTGGATTTTCTAGTGGTGTAAGTTCTGTGTGAAAAGACGCCTTAATTGTATATTAGCTACTGGAAAAGATGCTCTTTTTTTTTGTGTAGGTGGCAGAGATTTTTGTAAAAGCATTTCCTAATCCTCAAGATATAAGAGTTCCTCTAAGAGATAAATATCATGGACTTCAGCAGCAACTCAGTCACAGTATTGTTAAAGGTAATGTTCATCCTTCTTCAGGAAATTTAAAATAAACTTTCTTTTTTATCCTACTTACTAATTTGTGACAATACTTTCTTCCATACCCCATGCGAAACAATTACTGTAGTTTTCAGTTAGACACCTTTGAGTTTTGTGATAAATTCTGTATTTTCTTTCTGATATGTCTATACCAATCACAGAGTATTGTGGCTTTCAAAATGTTGGTGTTTCTTCACTTTATCACAGTTTCTTGTTAAATTTATAAATTACTCTAATTTATGATTTTAGTAGAAATCTAATTCATGTCTAAATTTGAGAGACTAACTCAAAACTGAAAATTAAGATTGAAAACTTGATTTTCTTTCTTTCAGTAGGCCCTGAAAATGAAGAAATTATGTCTGTTGTTATACAGGCTGCTGAAGAAGTGAGGAAGAAGGCCTTGAGATGTGTAGTAAAGAACATAGGCCCTATAGAAATCAATATTTGGGAGCCAGTAGAAGAGGGAGCATCAAATGATGAGGAACACTGTTACGACAGATTCTCACTAGGCACTACTCTTAGCACAAGCACACTTACTGATCTTGGGAATCCTCAGGTATATAGTGATACAGACACAGCAGACACACTTTCCAATGCTTTGTTTACTGAAGAAATGAGAGCTCAAACACCTTCATTTCCAAGGTATGAAAAAATTGCAGCAGAAAGCTTTTGATTTAAATAAAAGGGGGAAAAAAAGAAAGAAAAAAGAGTTGTCTCCTGCTGATCAAGTAATCTCTTCACCAAACAGGGTAATTGTCACTTTGGGTGATTTACCAAGTGAAGAATTACAAATTTACCGAATCTTAGAACTGTCAATGTTATATCAGTTAGTATGTGACTAATATGTTACTGAAGTGTAAATTATTATCAGCTATGTCCAGATTAATATATGTTACTGCCTAGTTTCTGTCTATGGATTTTGAATTTGATTAATTTGCCACTTTAATGTTGTACTAAGGTAAATTTGGGTTTTTTAGTTTGCCTTTTTTAACACCAATGGAAGAAAAGGAACTGAAGTTGCATGTAATTCTTCTTAAAATGGATTTGGATATTAATGGTTCTTACGTTTATTGTCTTACAGGGATAATGAACTCCAACGACAAAGAGAAATAGGTAGCAAAAATACCACACACAAGGAAAAAGCTCCTAACTGTAAAACAAAACATAAAGACAAAGTACGTAGGAGAGACGTGCTTAATCAATGTAATTTGCCTGTAGTTGGTGCATGGGAATTTGAACGTGATGATGATGAGTATGTTAGATTTTTAGAACTCTTTTTGAGTTACGTTCTTGAGAGAGACCTGATAAAGTACAGTGACCTTGGAATTCCATTTCTTACTGGCTTTTCCGGGCTCCTTCGAGAGCATGAATTGAACTCTCTCTTTTTTGATGTTCACACAACACTAAAACGTCGACAAAACAAAACTAGAAGTCAAAGTGTGTTTAGAGCAGGGTCTTGCTATACTGTCACCCTGGCGTCTTGTGATCCTGAAAAAGTGCCTGCCTGTAATGAAAACAAAAATATTTTGGAAAAACCAACAATTGTACAGACCACAGAACCTTCTGGGCATAACCTAACAAAAGGACTTCAAGAAGGATTATTTGGTTTAAAATACAAGTCAATTTACAGAGCTCAGACCGACAATCAAGAAGTCACTGTTGCACTAGCAAGCCAGACCTTTCCTACGCATACTTCCTCTACCCTGCAAACTCAGGCGATTTCTAAATACATTTACAAAACTCTTGATGTAGTTGGTATTGTGCCAGCAGAAGAACTGCCTATAGAATTGACGGGCAAGTTGAGCAATATTGCAAAATTGCTGGAGTGGATGATCAGATGGTCTGATAAAAGACTGCTCTGTGGTTCCAATAAACAAGATTCCTTAGAAGAGACTCTCCCAATGATACATGTGAAAACATCATCGGCAGCTGTCCTTTCATCTTTTTGGTTGTTAGAACAGTTATACAGAGAAGGATCTCAAATAAAGAGCATAAGATGTAAGGTAAGAAAAAGGATGGGACAAGTGTCAATGAAATGTGTGAGTTATGCCAGGAAAGAAAATCACATACATGTTTTACCTCATAGTTCTGTTCTCAGTAAAACCTGGGGTATTGAGTAACAGCCTTTCTTTTAAGAGTTGCTAAGAAAAGAGAAATATTCCAGAAATACTGAAATTCTGTCTATAGAAATACTTGAGTTGGAGATGAAAGTTCTCTTTGGAAGTTCAAAATATAGCTCATTTATCCAGATACCACATGTTTTGCACAAATTCCTGTAAGTTTGGCCACTGTGTCTAGTTTTAGATATCATCTTTGAGGAAACGTACTACTGGAGATAGAATATGGCAAAGCAAGGCAAGGAATAAAGAAATAGTTTCTCTCAGAAGAGCTTAGATTCATTTATCTTTGAGGACAGCGCAGATACAGTCTGACTGGAGTCTTTAAACTGGTTAAAGACTGGTGAAAAATGACTAGCACCATTACAGAGATTTGGAGTATATGTGTGTATATGAAAGAAGAGATTTTCCGGAAGAACCTGGTAGGTATTGCTTTAGTTTATACTTTAGGGACAACTGGATCGCTTGGCTTCTTTCATTAACACTACCTAGTATCAGAGAATACATGAAAGCCTTTGAGGAGAGAGGGTTATGGGACTTCTTTTGAGAAGGCTTTTCTCCCATTTCAAAAGAGATTTTTTTTGGTACTTTTGGTGTGTATTTTCTGGTTTTTTGGACAAGTATTTTATTCACAACTTACAAATTTTCTGTGTGCATCTAACCACAAGATTATGTATGTCTTTTTACCTTTCATACTGTTTTCAGTGGTAATTTGAGAGTTCCATATTACGTCTGATTAAGGCCAAATCTTACTGTATATATTAGTCTCGATTATATTGTCATATAGTGTCTTTGACAATTAACACTCAGTTGACACTGACAAATCTTTCTTATCTTTCCTTTGGATAATTCAGAGGACCATTGCTTCACTTAATGCAAAAAGGGCAGAAACTCTTGTTTCACAAGGAACTGTAAATCCAGGATTTCTTGGCTCTATAATAAAGAAAAGAATATGAATTAAGCATAATCATTCTATATGAAAGCATTATGGTTTTTTAAAAGTATCTGGTGGTTGTTTTTTTTTAACTAGTGAATTTTGATTATCATTATTTTTATTAATAGCATCCAGATAATCAATATCTGAAAGAAATTACATCTCTGTCAGAAGCCCTGTCTAGAACAGAGGAAGAAAGTAGTATGGGTGAAGGCTCTTCCACAGTGGCCAATTCTCCTCCTGATGTCCAGAATATACAAGCCTATGATGATCTTTGTGAAAGTGATTTGGGGTAATTTTTTTTTTTTTTTTAACCTAAGAACTCTAGTTGGTCATAATTCCTCTGCTGAGCAGCATGAGGAGATCTACTGTTATTATGTGTTATATACATGTTTCATTTTGAGTGAAGAGTCAAAGTTGTGCATATTGGTTACAGCTGCATGAAGCAGATGAAATATTCTCCATCATCCCAGGTACATTAGGTAGAAAATAATATAGCTGTTGCATATTAAGTGAATTGGACATGGTTGTTTATAAACTTAGTGATGTGGAAATAGAATCTAGATTTCCAATATAATGGGTATCATGGTTTTCTCCAAGAATTCAGATAACTTCCCCTCTCTTCAGTATAATTTTCTATGATTTGAGATGAATGGTTCACAATGTTAGTTTATTTCCCCTCAATCTGTAATCTAGCTGTGTTCATATGTGTGCTTGTCAGAAAAATAGATGGAAAAAGCAGTAAATATTTTATTTGTTAATGTCTTTCACTGTCCTGAAGATAAAGAATGCTTAACCTGAACTCCTCTGTGGCATTTCATCTTTTGTTGCAATAAAGAAAAAATTAGATCTCTAGTATAAGAAGATATATATAGAGAGAGAGAGAGAGAGAGTTATATAGATCTCTGGTATTCTGAAAATAATGTCTAGTATTTTGAGGCATTATTGTATGTCTTGTCTGACAATTTTCTATTTTTTTTTTTTAATAAAGGAAGTTTCTGTGAGGGAGATAAGTGTAGCCTTAACTGGATGATTTTGAAGACATAGCACAGTTTGTCTTCCATTTTTGGTAGATTGTGTGTGTTGGTTACATTTTTCTGGAAACAGCCCATCTAAAAGAGTGTACCATTAATGACACTAAAATATCACAGCTATGCAAAAAAAAAAAAAATTAAGCTTGGTTTAAGTCACAGTCAGAGAGAAAACTTAAATGAATATTGATTATATCACAATACACAACAGTGTTTATTTTGCATTAAGGCACTAGCCTGCAATCTGAAAAGAGCAGCATACTTGAAGTGAGCCAGATACTTACGTTGTTAATTACCTTTTGTAATCCCAATTACCAGAATGTCTACAAAGTCAAAATATTTTGATAAGAAGGAAATTAATCATGGAAATAATTCTGTTTCTCATATGACTGAAGATCTGAATGAACCATTTATTCAGCAGGAGTTGGATGTAACACCAGAACAAGGTTTGTTTTAATGGTATATCCTTTTACTATGGTCTGACATATAAAGCAGTAGGAGTTTTGCATGAATATGATTTTATGTCCGTCTGTTTATTTAATCAAAAAATGTGAATGTTTTCATTGTTGTATTGGAATTATTTTGTCCAGTTTGTATTATAACTAAATTATATAAAATTGCTTTATCAAGACTTTCCAATTACCATTTCACTTCCGTTACTTTTTTGCTGTAGAGGTAGAACAATGTATATTAACATGTTCTATTCTCTCATATACTTTCATTCCAGAAATATTCATGCAACTGTGCAAAACAATTTGCAAATTTTAACAGCTGAGTGTGCATAAGTTATCATATTTGCACCCTTTATATAAGCTGCTTTTTTTTTTACCTCTCTGTTCGGGAGCATGCATCAACGGTAGAAAGAACACAAATTTTGAGTTTGCTGAAACAAGTCTGAACACTTTACTCCACACTAGTAAAAAAGTGGATTAATGTGACCTGCTGTCAGAAATCACATAAAAGTACTATAATCCATGTAGTTTTCTAATTTAGAGTAATTGTGTTTATTTTGTAGAGTTCTTTGAGGAGCCATATGAAACTCCAAAGAGCTCCAATAGCTCTGTCAAGATCAAACCTGTAGAACATCAAAGAGAACAGGCAAGTTACCACAGAATCATCAGAGATAATAGAAACATTTGGGTTTGGAAGGGACCTGAAAGATCTTCTCGTTCCAAACCCCCTGCCATGGGCAGGGACACCTTCCACTAGACCAGATTATCCAGGGCCCCATCCAACCTGGTCTTGAACACTTTCATGGATGGGACATTCACAATTTCTCTGGGCAACCTATTCCAGTGCCTCACCTCCTCACAGGAAAGACTTACTTCCTCAAATCTAATCTGAACGCACCCTTTTTCAGTTTGAAGTAATTCCCACCTCTCCTATTACTATGTGCTCTTGTAAGAGGTTCATCTCCAGCTTTCCTGTAGACTCCTTTAGCTACTGAACGACTGCTCTAAGGTCTCCCTAGAGCTTTCGGTTCATTATGCTGAACAACCCCAACTCTGTCAGCCTTTCCTCACAGGAGAGGTGCTCCAGGCCCCTGAACATGCTTTGTTCTGGACTTGCTTTAGCAGGTCCTTGTCCCTCTTATATTGGAGGACACAGAGCTGAACACAGTGCTCCAGTGAGTCTTCTGAGGACAGAATAGAGGAGAGAATTGCCTCCCTCAGTCTGCTGGCCACGCTGCTTTGGGTGCAGCCCAGGACATGTTTGGCTTGGACCATTTCTCAGTATTCCTCACCCTGTCCTTGTTTCCACCCTCTGTAAGCTTCATTTTTGTGTTTGACTTTGTCCGGGAACTCCTTGTTCATCCATGCAAGTACCTCCTGGCATTTTTGCCTAACTTCCTCTTTGTTGGGATGCATCACTCCTAAGGTTGGAGGAGGTGATTCTTGAATATTAATCAGCTTTCTTGTGCTTCTCTTCCCACCAGGGCTCTATCCCATGGGACTCTACCAAGCAGATCCCTGAAGAAGCCAAAGTCTGCTCTCCTGAAGTGAAGGTCAGTGAGCTGTCTGTGTGGCCTCCTCACTACCCTGAGGAACTCAAATTCCACCATTTCATGGTTGCTGCAGCTGAGGCTGCCCTTGAGCTTTACATTCTCCACCAGCTCCTCTTTGTTGGTCAGAATGAGGTCCACCATAGCACCTCTGCTTGCTGGCTGTTCTGTCACATGTAGAAGGATGTTATCATCAGTGCCTTACAGAACCTCCCGGATTTCCTGTGCCCTGCCTGTGTTGCCCCTCCAGCAGATATTGGGATGGTTGAAGTTCCCTGTGAGGACCAGGGCTTGCGAACATGAGGCTGTTCCTCTCTGTATATAGAGGACCTCATCTGCTTCATCTTCCTAGTTGGGCAGCCTTTTATGAGACCCCCACTGTAATGTCACCTGTCCCTGCCCTCCCGGTAAACCTGAGCCATAAACTCTTGGTTGACTCCTCATCCATCCCCAGGGAGAGCTCCATGCACTCCAGCTGGTCAGACATAGAGGGTGACACCCATGCCTCATCTCCGCTGCCTTTGCTTCCTAAAGAGGCTACATCCATCCATTCCAACACTCCAGTCATCAGAGCCATCACATCACGTCTGCGATGCCAGTAAAATCATACCTGGGAGATGTACACATCTCCAACTCTTGTTTATTCCCCATGCTATATGTGTTTTCATGGAGGCCCCCAGTGAAGCTCAGTTACTGGCAGGAGTAGCTGTAATTCCTTTGTGCAGCTCTTCAGGTGCTCTGTTGACATGCAGTTCCTCTCCAGACATCTCTTTCTGACACTGGCATAAAATTGCCCCTGGCAGCTTTAGTTTAAAGCCCTTTTTCCCACTTTCCAAGACTATGACTGGAGATGCTCTTCCCCTTCCCTGATAGATGAGCCCCATCAGCCCTCAGCAGACTAGGCTTCTCCAAGCAAGTCCTATGGCCAAAGAAGCCATACCTCTGGCTGTGGCACCAGTCCTGTAACCATTTGTTGATTCACCAGATTCAAACCCTTTCAGACCCCTTCCGTTTGACTGGGAGGATAGACTCTGCACTCCAGAGCCCTCACTGCCACTCCCTTGTCAGCCTGCTCCTGGATGTCACTGGCAGCCGTGTGAAGCAACAGTGGTGGGTAATGGTGGACTGTCCAGGGCTTGGTTGTGTCTTGGAGACATCCCTGACAGGAGCCCCAGGGAAGCAGCACCTCTCTAGAGAGTGTCAGGTCAGCAAATGGGTGCCTTGCTACCTCTCAGAATAGAGTTGCCTCCTACTACCACCCATCAGCTTTCCTTGGTTTTGCTGGTTGTTACAGAGGGAGCAGGTCAGGCTGCCTTACTCAGCTCCAGCATTTCTCCTGATGTAACGGGATCTTACATGGAAGCATCAAATTGTTATGAATACTGTTTCAAAGTATCCTGAATTCATCAATATATTTGTGAAGTTGAGGGCTTAAAGTGTTTAGGGTTGGTGAATCTTCTTCCTTGCTTAATAATGAAAGTAATGATTAAAAGGTAGTAAAATGAAATCTGCTCTGATCACTTTTGAAAATGTGTGCATGCTTTTATATATATATACATGAGATATAATTATATATACATAAAATTACATTACTTTTTAAAAAAATTAAATATATCAAGAAGTTTATTTTGCTTCTGTCTGAAAACTCAGTCTGGATTTATAAATGAGCCTTCTTTTTTAATGCATCATTTTTGGTCATAGGTATCTTTTCTTTGAAAGTGGCTAAAGGCTATTATGCTATGTATTGTGGTCTTCAATTTTGCAATACATTTTACTTTAGTGAATCTATGGCATGTGTAAAATCCTACATCTGTTTCATTTTCTTAGTTTGTAGATAGTTTGTGTATAATACTGTTGTTTCCACATTTTCATCTTTACCTAGGGGTTGTGAGATTAGCAGAATATATATCCAGAGTACTACATGAATATGAATTTGAAACTAAGTCACATAATAATGAGATTGTTTTAAGAAAAAGAAAGATGCTCAGGTGAATTGTTCTATCTCTTTGTTGCTAAGCTGTAACTGTCTTTGATAAGTATGTAATTTTGATTATTTTTTAGTTGTATTTTTTCAGTTGGATGATTAATCAAAAATACATTTGCCATAGGCTAAAAAACCTGTACTTTATTGAAGCAGGAGGGATAAAAAAATTTGCAAGATACATCTTTTTATATTCAGCAGGTTGCCATTTCAGCTGTAGATAGTCCTGAAGAAGATCAAAACGCGGAAGAAACAAAGGAAGAAAAGGCTGAACAGAATATGTAAGGGACTTGTTCGTTTTTTTTAATTACTCTTCTAACTTTGCTTAAAAATATAAAGTAGTTTTGTTAATGATGGTATCCAGTGAAGTCTCAGGGGTTCCTGCTGTTGTTTATAGCAACAAACTCGTAGTTTCAAACAGTTTCAGTCATCTCCTATTTCATGTACAGGCATTTCACATATACGAAGTGCAGAGTTGATGAGTCATTATTTTAGTAGTGGTCTAATAAAATAAGCATGGTTTGTGGGAAGGTGTATTTTATGTCTAGGAGAAAGATAGACAATAGCTGGAAAAACGGAAACTCGTATTACGATGACATATAAATGAATGTCCCTATGTATACATAAAATTTGTGAAAAACTTTTAAATGGCTTACTTTTAGAAAGACTTGAATCCTCTACTATTTTAAAATTACGTAGTTTTGTTTTAACTGAATGTAAGGTGCCCCTCAAGAATTTATTATGGCATTGTTTTTTCTCTTCTAGCGATGCAGATTATAGTGATATTAACTGCATTAGGTAGATTAGGTAATTTGTCTACTGGAATCAACCTCTTTTTTGCCTGCTGTTTGAATAGCCAGAACTTTTCCAGTGCTTTTGTTTGAGTCAGTTTCTGATTGCTAGGGGAGACAAAACATGAATGTCAATATTTGCCAGCTCAGATTGCAGTGTAATGCAGTAATTGAAGCAATGCAGATCAGTATAGCTTTGATCGGGAGGCCTTCAGGTATTTCATCTCATACTAATTAAAATACTTCTTCAGGAGGTTATGTGTATATTTATACACATACATGTATATAAAATGAAAACAGCATAACAAATTATTGTAGTATTTGCAATATTGTTTTTTTCTCTCTTGATAGTATGACTGAGGTTGTTACTAACACCATTTCTCACTCATTCTCCTCAAAACAAGATGCAGAAATTCCTAGGTAAGATTAAGCTATACTGTTTTATGTAATAAAATAAAATTTTCAGTTTGAAGTAATGTAATGTGTAGATTTGACTGCAAAATATTTGCAGGTATAGTATATTGAACCTGCAAACTAAGTAGCTTTTCCTGAAAGTCATTTGTACTATAATCCTTGTGGATCGTATACACCCATGTGTTGTCTGGAATATCACATGAATCAAACATGTTAATTCAGAGCTACCAGATTTCAAGAGACATGACAGTTTTGTTTTCTGGTTCTGGATAGAATTCATTGTATAATATTACTATAGAAGAACATATAGAACACCTGAACAATAATATTTTAAACTTACATCTATATTTTAATTAAAATTATTATAAGGCATATATCCCATGGCAACTGATATATTTACATAAATATATACAAAATAGAGAGAATGTTGGAATTGGGAAAAGGAGTCAGGAGTCAGTCTCATGCTTTCCATTCTAGAACAGTCCTCTATGAAGCTTTTTCCTGTTTAGAGGAAGATATGAACTACTCATACTTTTGGGTTCCATTTTCAGGTGTCACTAATCTCTTTTCCTTCTTGAGCTTTTCATGCCAACTATTTTCAAAAAAATTTACTCAAACTTTTGGCATTTCAGGCCATGCTTGCACATTTTAATTGCCTTCCAAAAGATTTCATATGCCCCTTCACACCTATTACATGTCTAAAACTCTTACTCATTAGCCATTGCTTTATGCTTCTGTTTCTTCACATGCTTGGAGGCCATCCTGTACAACTGTAAAAAGTCCTCCAAGGGTTGCCTGTATCCATAGCAATGTCAGCATTTTTCTTAAACAGAGAAATGTCTCTTGGGTCAATTTCTGTTGGTGAAGTCCTTCAATTTCTTTATAGCTTAATGTAAATTCTAACCCTCTCTTCCTCATGTAAAGAATTAATGTACTTAATATTCTTTACCTACTAAAAGATCTTGTTATCACTGTGGGAGAATGTAATGTATTGTACATGTTACTCAAATTTTAAATTATTTTCTTTAATCTGAAATCTTGTTGCTTTTTAAGCCCAGATATCTGAAGGAACATTACTTTAAGTCAAAGTGAATCTGCCTTCTGCCTTATTTCAACTAAAAATCTTCTTCTTCATTTTCCATCAGCTGTTTGACTTTATGACTAACCAGGCCTTTTTTCTGTCGTTTCTGTCAAGTCATTGTTTTCTGCCTGTATGTCTAGTGAAAATAATATTTTAGATACACTTGTGGCTACAAAATCAGATAGAACTTAGATCTTTACTACTGTTTTTCATTCAATATTTTAAGTGTTAGGAAATACGTCATACATGCTCTCTGGTCAAGATTGTGCACTGTTAATTATTAAGTTAATTGAACAAATTAATTATGTTTTTATAAAACACAGCTGTCTTTAAATTTTTTCTGGATTGATTTAAGACAACCATAGATAGGTGTTTTGAACTCTGAATGTTTTTCATACTTTTGTTCTTTTCTTTCTTAAGTAGTGCAAACATTCCTGTAAGTGATTCTCAGCCCTCTCAGACTGTTGTTTCAACTATGTCAAGTCTTGCCTCCCATACTTCTGTTTGTGCAAAGAAGCAAGAAGTCAAGGAAGAAGTCCCTAGAGAAGAGAAACCAAATACATCAGAAACTGTTAGGCAGATGCTGCAAGATGAAATGTTTAAGTTAGTTCAGGTGAGAGCATCTAGTTTTTTTAAGTAGTTTTCATGGTACAAACTGTGTTGTTTAAAACAATGGAAATAATTACTGTGTTAAAGGCATTCTGCATGTGATTGTTCTTGAAGATTTTCAGTTCCATGTTAACCACTGTGAAAACTTATTTCAGAGTTAACTCTTGCTTTTGATTCAAGAAAACGAGTGATATACTAATAGAAGTTTGAGTGTGTTTTAGCTCACATAAGTCAATGTGCTTTAATAGTTTACATTTGGAAAAACTCTGATGCTGTAATAACTTTTCTACTGTACTAGGATTTAAGTTGTGGTAGTACACTGAGCCAGTTTTAACTGACCTTACATTTATTGAAACTTCACAAGAGAAGTGAGGACATTCATCTTGCTTTACCATAACCTGTCTGTGGTAGGTATTTATTGTATCTTACAAAAAACTCCAGTACAGTAAACAATTATACAAATGAATCATTATTGAATCATCCCATTATTGGGACGTTGTTTGTCTTGTCACCTGATAGCAAACAGCTGTAACATAATAGCCTAGGTATTTTTGCTAAGATTTCTGTTAAAGTTGTTGGTGTAGTTAACTTTGTGCATGTGTGTGTTCAGCTACAGCAGATCAACTTCATGAGTTTAATGCAAATAGTGCAGTCATCCTTTACCAATGTGCCAAACCTGCAACAAATGTTACAGCAGCATCAATCAGTTCATCTGGCAGGGAGCCAGCCTGCACACACTGCTGAAAGCAATGTTTCTCCAAAAACACAAGTGCCCACTCAAGAAGAAAAAGGAACAACGGGTCAAAAGAGCTCTGTTTTTCAGCCAAGGAAGAGTGTAAAAAATGAAAGCAGCAATGGCCAAATGAAAGTAGGTATATCAAAGTGTGGTTTATGAAGACTGTTCAGTATATCTGATATATTATCTATCCTGTTGAGTTAGGAAATGTGTTCATAGTGATTGGTGTAGGCAGAACTATTTTTGTGCATATTTAGTGCATGGTTGCTATGTAAATGCTGGTTTGTTTGCTTTTCTTGTTTAGAATCATCTGGATATGAGTGCCTCTTCGACATTATTTGAAAGCAACAGCAAGGAAACAGGATTAATGTCACCATCCCAAGATTTGCATTCTTCAGTGCCTACTAAACCATTTCATCTCCTAGCTCCTTCCTTAGCCATCCAGAAAAAAATAAAGCTTATCCCTGTTGAAAAAAAAATTAGTTACTCAAATGGCTTTCCTTTGCTTAAGCTCGAATCAAGTTATCATGTCAAACCAGCATTTTTACATCCAATAGAAATGTCATCAGCTTTTGCCAGACCACCCCCAGTACCACGAGTAGCTTGGAGTTCATCAGATTCCTTATCATACACACCAAGAAAGACTAAGGCAGAAGAAGATTTCCACAGAAATAGATACAACCCTGAGATTCCAAGGCAAATGCATGAGGAAAAGGAGAGATGGGCAGAAAGAGTGCATAAGGGACCTCCCAAATATCTGAATTTAGATCAATATGAAGAACAGCAAGAAGTTTCACCTCGAACGCAGTTCCCTGCAAATGTCAATGTGTACAAAGCTCCGACCACTCAGAACCTGGCTGGTATTCCACTGTTGCACTTGCAACTTGATCCAGTACCTAGAGTTCCACCAGCTGTAAGGCAGCCAATCACTACCACTTTAATACCTGTTAAACCTGCAACAAAGGATACTGAGTCCAGAGAAACACTACAGGATGCAGGAATATCACTACTTCAGATTAATCTACCTCAGAAAAAGAAGGTACTGGATTTTAATAATACATTTTTCTAAGTTGTAGTGTTTTGTCAGTTTCATGGTTTCTTACTCATCACAAGTAAGTTCATGTTCACAGGCTATGGAATTTGGAAGTGTTCAGCACGGGTATCAAGAGGGATCTGGAACTAAGTGTATGTGCTTATTGACATGTCAATAAGAGGCAGGCTGAAAGCCTGAAAGTGTTTTTAATGACATTAGATTGATTCTACATTCCGTAGTTAATCAACGTTCAGCCCACTGATAATGAGTGTAAAGAATGAGTGTAAAAGAGTCTAAAATATTGGACAATATTTATATGGTAAAAAAACAGGGTTTTTTCCCAGAAATTATAATAGAATTATTTACAGAAGTAGAATGTGGTGAAAAATCCTTTCTTGCAGGGCAGAAATGGAATGGTAAAAGGCTTGGTAAGAAAACCTTACGGATGCTGAATACCTGATGTTTTGAAAAGTGTTATTTCTGATAGACTTATATGCTTGCATATCCCAGTTGAGAAGAATGGAAATATTTTTCCTTGAAAGGTGCTTCTTCAGTCTTTGTCTACATTGGATGGTTCCTAACTTCATCCTGAAATATGTACATAAGAAATGCAAATATTAGTGAAATATATTCTGTGGAGAAAATTCACACCTTTTCATTCACTTTCAGAAAATAGTTTACACATGTAAATATTGGCAGAGGTTCTGGTCTGATGCTATTAATATTCCATTTCCATTTTCTTTACAAAATGCTACAGGAGTTTTGTTTGTTTAACTGAAATCCAAACTGGACTTACTTTTTTCATGCAATCTGACTGGGGTTCCCCTCCCTGTTTCCTCTGTCTTCTTTCTCTCTCTCTGAACCCTCTTAGGCACCAAAACTCATTCCACTTCAAGATCTCATTGCATTTGAACAGCGCCAGAAGCATCATTCTGTGCCCAGTACTTCCTTTGGACAAGACCAAACCAAACCTATCCAGCTACTAAAAACTGGTGTTGAACCATTTGAACTAAGAGATGTGCAGAACAATAGAAAAAGGTAAGCCAAATTTTTAAAGTGGAACTTTGTTTTGAAAGACTGACTGGTAACCTGTACCTTCTAGCTTTGACATCAGAGGGAGTGGTTATAATTCTCTCAGCAGAGAATAATATAGCAAATGTTAGTAAAGACACAGCAGAATTGTATCATTAGGGTGTGAGGAATTTTTGCTCTTAGGAGATTTACAGGTAGAAGATTCAAGTGGAAATGTTTTTCATTCCACTATCTGTGTTTTAAAGTGTTGTTGTCTCCTGACTGTTTGCTATACACTCTTCATGAAATGCTTTGCTCTTTGCACAATGAATACAAATAGACTGCTGTCTGGGCTGCATATTGTCACTGTCATCTTCAAGAAGGAAAGGATTATATGCTCTTTCAGTATAATTCAATATGTAGGCTGTCTTTAATACAGACAGTGATTAATTAACAAAATTCCTGCTGAAGCAGGTTTGGGGGTTTTTTGCTAGGTATGTTATTCATTACGTACTAAATTTGATCTATTCAATGTTAATTGATTGCACAAACAGTTAAAACAGTTTGTTTAAGCTGCTTGCATATCTTTGTTCAGTTATCATAGAATGCTGATAGAATGTTCTAGAATGGAATACTTGGTTCCTTCCAGTTACGATGCTTTTAACTGTCATTTTGGAACAGAGGCTCAGGAGGAGTTTTTCACTCTTAAAGTGAAAACTTGCTACACTAGTAACTGCAGATAGAATTTAGAATACATTTTGATAGTATCTGCAGTAGTGCTTGAAGCTACAGTTGCTGTTGTATAATCTACTTGTCACATTTTAAAGAAGAAACTACAGTTGCTGTCTTGTAATCCACTTGTCATGTAGCAATTAAAAAACTTGTATGGTGATTGAAGTTTGTTTCTTACAGATTCCTTACAGGCATTTTGCATAGTAATTATTAATTATACACAAGATATAGATGTGAAATGTTATGTGGTTTGTAATATTTAATATAAGTAGCTTATTAGACAATTAATAGACTTTAGTGTGATTGCTAGTATTTTTATGGGTGCCTACAACAATTTTATGTAGATTTCAAGCAGGCAGAAATTGTGGTTTGAACTGATCTGCATACAGATCAGTATGCAGCAGCTCTGTTTATCTTTTCCAATCTTTATTTCAGTGTTTATTTCTTTGTAGTAATATTTCTTAGAAAAAACCAGTAAGTATTTTTATTGTTTCAGAGCACTTCTTACTCTTTATCTGTAATTAATATATGTTGACAGTAAAAAGAGGCGTAATAAGAAACAACTGAAAGAGAAGGAGGATAAGAAGAAACCAAGCGTGTCCTTCCGCCCAGACGACTCCATCATCAGTATTAGTGACACAGCAGTGGTTACTGAATCAGAGACTGGGGTATAGAATAATGTTTTTTTCTTAGCCTTTTCCCATTCAAGTATTAATAGAAAAGAAATAAGCAGAGAACTATAAACCAAACAATAATGTACATCTCTTCCAGGCTCTAGCCTAGAAACAGTATACGTATTTTTAATTCGTATACTTGCATTTTCTATAAACAGAAGATTTATTTTTATAAAGGATTCCAAGGTTGCTATTTTTTTCGTGGAACACAAACTTGTCTGTTTTGATAGGATATAAGTCTGTATGTACATTTGTAGTAAATACATACAAAAATGTTAAAAATGATTTAAAAAAAGATGTTTTCCTAGTAGTAACGCTAGGACAAGTGACCCAGGCATTACTCTTTCCATGTGAGGCTGGATGGATGACAATATAAGAGTAAGGATTACTTAGTAGGAACACTACCAGTTTAATGCTAGATCACTACCCAGAGCTGTTTCTGGTCCATACCATACCTTCTCTAAGACTTCACTCCAGCACAGCAGCTGGAGACCCTCACCAGACCTGGAGATGTTAGTCAGGGTACAGCAGGTATAGGATAGACTCGAAGAGGAATAAGGAATTTGTGTTACTGCACGTCACCCCAAGGTACATGAGAGAATGTTACCTGGTCAGTAAATCTCAGTAAGCTGGAGTGGATCAGAGGAATTTTAAAAAGGGGTGAGAAAAGTAAGTGACAACTATTTCTTTTTTTCCCGCAAATCATTACTTGTATGAGGTATATTCGATAGTTAACAGCATTAAGAAAGCCTTTAATCTGCACTGGAACTGTTTCTAAGATGATGCTTTTTTTTCATTATATTAGGATCACAAACCAAAATCAACATCTTACGTTCAAGATGGTTTTCTCATCTCAATGGGCAAGTACAAGTCCTTTTAATGTTTTGAGTGCTCAAATAAAAAAAATCAAGGAACATAAGTTTGTTAGAATTCACAGGAAAACTCTATAGTCATCAACATGTTAAAAACTTGGATAATATAGTCTGTGGGCAATAGAGCTTGCTGGCTTATGGGATCTTTCCCCAGACCTTTCAGGATGTACAACAGGTATTTGGAATTTTCTGGGGATACTCCGTTTTTAGAGGTTTGGTGTGGAGAGAGATGCAGACAAATTTAGGATCTTATATGAATTATCTGAAGATTCAGAATAGTTTTCCCAAAAATTTCTGTTCATATGATTAATCAAAATAATTCTGTAAACCTTTCAAATCCTAAATTTTTTATTTATTTAAAAAAGATATTATTCCAACATTATTTGCCTGCATATTCTAATTACACAAAATTTAGGGCTCTTTTAAAAGAAACTCAATGTTTGCAATGTTTCTAGCTTGCAATATGAAGACTGTGGCTGTGGAAAGATTTGCTTCTTTATAGTATGTTAATTCATGATGATATTCAGTTCTATCACAGAACAAAATGCAATTCATTCTCTGAAATTTGGCCTTAAAGAAATGCAAACTCTGTAGAAACATCAATAAAGAAATGAAGACATTATGTCATATATATTCCTCCCCTCCTTTTAGGATGTGAAGTAGACTGTTACTGTTCATCATACCAAAATATTTAATTTAAAAATCACGTATCTAAACTGAATCATGATTTTAACTCAGTGTAACATTGTAAGTGTCAGTACAGTTGTATATTCACATAAAGTAGGTAGCACAAACTTTTCTTAGAATCATTTATGAGGTATGCTTAGAGAAAAGTTAAAATTGTCTGTTGAAAATACAAAGAAGGAATTGTTGGAGCCCATAGTTGTGAGTTAATATCACTGCTTTCAAAGATGTCTGATTTTTGTATCGTTTGTAGACACCTATTTCGTGTTATCACATTTTAGATGCAATGGAGAAAGCAAGTACTACCTCAGCAGATCTACATTATTTGGCTTCTGTAGGGAAAAAACCAGCAGAAACTCAAGATGCAAGTACAAATACCAACCCAGGTAAGTGCTACACAGGTAATCTACAGAAACCAACTATTTCTGGTGTTGCATCTTGATTAGTTGTGGTATTTGGTCAGGCTTCAAAATGCAGCATGTTTGTAAAGGGGAAAACACTTTTTTGTGCTCTAATTTCTTATTTTAAAAATAATTAAACCAGAAAACATTGGAATATAAATTACAAAGCAGTAGTTAAAATAATTATAATTAAAAATATTACTGATGCAATTATGTAAGAGTCTCCTCATGCTTTCTGTAAGTCAGTTCTGCTGTGACTTTTTCTGAAAGCTTCTTTTAACTTAACTTGACTTTATCTAAATGCATTTTAGACAATGTTTCACACGTGACTGAAATTGTTTCCTTGCATCTTCCTCCACAACTTTTATTATGAACCGGCAAATCAGAAATGTACACTTAGATAATGCTATTCATATCTTTACTTTCCTTAAACTCATGCATTCTGGTCTTCTTTTTTTTTTTCCCAATCAAGTGCTGGAATCATATCAGGATTATGGGGTCAGTGGATCAGGAAATGAGGTTTCCAAAGTTCAAAAAAATGATCTGGTCACATCTGTTCCTGCATCAGGTGTGGCTTCAGTCTTTCTCCACTTCATTTGTTGTTTGGGAAGTCTATAAAAGTGTGACTGTTCTAACATGGGTTTTGTACGTGAGATAGCTTAATGCAGGGTGTAGATAACATGCTAATTTGTCTGACTTCTTGAAACTCAATCCTTATTTTGTGGATTTTAGCTTGATCTTAGTGCCACTTAATCTCTGGGATTTAGTGTAATGTAGACCAAATGAATTGACCAGTGGGATGTTAAAACAGATCACATGAAATTGAGCTGCAATAGCATTGTTCCATAGGTACTTTATACAGATTTCAGTACCCAAGTATTTTCCCTATGGTACCAAGACAGCATGCTAATTTTTCCATTATTATAAAATTCAACAGTGTTTTTTCATTTGAAGATAATTTTACTACATCATATGACTCATTTGCAGATAGTTTTATTAGCGGTTTCTATCTGAGTAATCTAATTTCTTTGGATTAAGTAAAGATGCAGATTTTTTTTTTACCTAAGTAGGAGGGACTTGGATATTAATAGCAATCTAGATGGCAGCTTAGTCAAAGCTTTTCTTATCTCTAGAGAATGCAGAGCTGTTTCCTAATAGTCTGACTTTTTTTGGCTTTTACTGTAAATATAATACTGACTATTATTTTTTCTTGTAGAATCATATAGTTCCTCTGCGATACTACCGCCAGACAAGTATTTAAACCTGAGTTTCCCCACTGAAATGAAGGAGAAACCTTTACCATCCTTTCTGTCAGATGCACCTGATTTGGTTAGTGATCTAATGTACATATGGCTGAAATGCATTTTAAGTATACTGTTTGTCTTGATGAATTTGGGTTCTTTGTATCTGCATGAGTCAATTGTGCAGTATGGTAGGGAAGATTGTATTTATTTTGTTCCCAAAAGAAAAAGCCTTTCAGCTACAAATGTAAAGAGGTGAACACAGGAAATGGTGAACAATGCACTATAAACAGCTTATTCAAAACACATACTGTATAATTCTTCATTATCTTGTTGTTTAGCATAAACGGGAATATATCAGTGTGATTGACATTGAAGGCAGTGACATCCTTAACAATTTGCCCATGATACCTGAGTCTGCAGAAGAGATAGCTGCTGCACAGCATAATGAGAAGCTTGAAATTCCATCTACTGCAAAACTTCATCACACAGCAGCTTCTGTTACTAATGCAATTCCACCTGAAGCGCTTCAGAAGCAAGGTAAACCATTTCAGTTTTAAATCCGAGAAAAAGTAATACTATTTTGTTGTCATATGCCCACAGAAAATCTGCAGCCTTTCCGCAATTAACCTCATGGTTTTTTAGTCTTAAACATCAACATTGATACATTTGACTTATTTTTTAATGATTCTTGCCTCCTAAAACATACTATTAGGCATGGCACATCTACGCCTAATTACTTGGAGTTTTTAGGTGGTTGTGGCTTATTCAGTGATACTGGTGCATTCTTTTTTATTTATTTTAAGGTGATCATCAGAAAAAGGTATCAAAACAATTGCAAAAGAAAGATAAGAAGTCAGATTCTGCTACAGATAGTGTAACCTGGAACATAGCACATGAAGATGGAAGATCTCTTCCTTCTTCAGGGCTTCCATCCAAAGTAATTGAAAAAGAATACTTTTCCACAAAGCAGTTGGAAATGGATATGCAATTACAGACGCTACAGAACATAATAGAAAATATGGAGCAGGATTTCAGAAATAGCAAAATGGTGAGTTCTGAGTGCTAACTGTTGTTTTCTAAACAGTTTATTTTTTTCAGCTAAGGACAAAACCTACCTTTTGGAACAATGTGTTCTCAAATCTGCTTAGTATCTGTTGAGAGATATTGAGAATAATATTATATATATATAATATATTTATTGTATATTTATAATATATATTATCTATATAAATATTATCTATATTATAATAAAAGTTTTACATATATGTGTATATAATGTTCTTTCATATTTAGTGCTGATTCTGTTGGCTGACACGGTTGCTTACAATGCACCAAATGTTGGCCAGAATGGTGGTGTTATTAGTGAATGGGCTGAACACATGTGATTTCTGTGTAACTGAGAAAATGGAATAGCACACAAGTTCAGGCTGAGCAGGAGACTTTTTTGGCAAAGATTTCTGTAGTTGTGCCTCTGAAAATATTATGTGACTATTTCTGGAACCTGATCCTGTTTGTTTCATAAAATATTTGCATTTTTGCCATCTTTATAAGTCTTAATAGGGAAGTAAAATAAAGTTGGGCTTTGATGGATCTTGTAGGTCTCTTCTAACTCAGCGTGTTCTATGATTCACAGAAATGTAAGTGACCTCATTGTGTCATTTACACACAGTTATTACACTCAGGTGGATTATTTCATCACGTATATTCTTCATCAAGGTTGTTATTAAAGTCAGATTTTTTAAAAGCCTGTAGGGAAAAAAACATCTTCACATATCCTATATTTGTTTCAGCGTTTCATAGCACCTGGGTTTTAAAAATTCTGGGTATCTAGCCAAACCCTGAAGAAAACTCTTTTTTTTTATTTTTTGCCTGTTTTTTCAGTTCATGCTAGTTGGTCTTTCCTTTTATAACAATTTCACATGTATTACATATCAGTTATAAAAGTTGGTTTTTTTGAGAGAGTAATGCTCAGTAAAATGTCTCACTCTGTGTTAGTCAGTTTTAGTTTTCATTTTCTAGTTCTAAACTTCAGAAAACTTCTGACTTATGATGACTATGGAAATATTCTAATTTCTCTGGGTTTTAGATGAAATATATAATGGAAAACTTCAGCTACTTTAAAAATAATGTGATTGGTAGGAGTAAAACTGTTCAAACAGATAATAGATTTTATATGTATTTTTCTCAAAGTAAGTATCTAGAAGATTGTAATTCTTACGTGAAATGAATCTACCTGAGCTACTTTAATTCTTGAATTTTTTTTGTTTGTTTTCAGTCAGGAAACTGCATTAAAATCTTTGTAAGATTCTGACAAGAAAATTGTATTTAAAGTAAACTTTGCGTAAATATCTGTAGTGTAAGTCTCAAATACGTTGAAGAAAGTGTCATTACATAATTTTTGGGTTTCACTTACAGCTGGTGAAGCTGATAGAAGATTTTGAAATGGCTGCTGAATCAGACCTTGGTGCTCGTCCTGCAGTCTCTGAAGCTGCTGGAGTCATTGGTGCTGGTATGTGTCCAATTAACAGAAGGATAATAAATTTGCCATTGCATATTCATCTTAAATGACTTTTAGTTACCACTGACGTTTAATGCAATCCCTACAGGTGTTACTGAAATATAAACCAAAAATATCTGAGAAAGAAATAAAATGAAAGGTAGCAAATCTGAATATTGAGTTGTAATCTACTGCTTTTATTAAAATCTTACATCAGCTTAACTGTTCACTAGAGCAGATGTATTGAATGATTTATTGTTTATTTAACAAATAGCTATGTAGTACCTACTTCTAGCTATTGTACTGTGCCAAGAACATAGTCTAATCTACTTATGGAGTTAATACAAAGCCAAGTGGTGGAACCAAATCATGGCTATATCTGTGTTCATACGTAAGACGATATTTAGGATGTCCTTTAGGCTCACATGGAACAACTCCTGGTCCAGTCATCTTCTTTGTGTGTGCAGGACTGGGTCATGCAGCACAGCCTTGGAAGTGCCCTTTCATAGGGAGGCACAGCTGATCCAGGTTCAGGCTGTTGTAGGTGGCAGATAAACTAAAGATGCCACTAACCAATACATATGAGTGATAGTTTCTGCATTGTGAGGATTCTCCATTAGTCTGCACTAAGTACTGTATCTTTTTTTTGTCACAGAATCAGAACATCATTTGACAGGTATGATTTTTGAAGATGTTCTAGATGATCAAAAGGAGAGCTTAAACTTGGAGTACCCTGTACCCAGTTCTACTACAGTGGATGTACACTCTGCTGCCTCTGCAGTCTTGGCTTCTAACTGTCCCAGTGGCCTGAAGTCACCTTCTGGTATAATCTTTATTGTATATTTTTCCCCTTTGCATCTTTTAAAAATAAGTAAACCTTTTCTTCATGGTGTAAGACTTTCTCATGTCTGTTACACAGAATGTTATGTAATGAGATCATTAAAGTCAGTCATGAGTCTTTCTAGATTGCATTGTTTAGAATGGCTTCATTGATGTGCACTGATAATGAGTTTGTTACACGACAGAACAGTATCACTAAGCTTTGAAAACAGTTCAGCAGTGAATCATACTTGCACTCAAATTCACTGTCATTGAAAGAAAATAATCAACGTTGGGTCTGTTTCTGAAACCCATCACTGTGCTAATTTGTACTTCTTTACCTAAGTGAATATAATGGGTATGGTGTCACAGAACACTCAAAGCTTCCTCCAAAAGCTGTCTTTATCATCTGTCATCTGCCTGTGTCTAGAGGGGTGACATCTCTGTTAAATCCAGCCTACATCAGCAAAATTAATTGGTTTATTTCACCATAGAGTAACTACTGTCTGTGTCCTAAAAGATTATTTTATGAGGTCTACTCATTTTGAAAACTGAGGGTAAATTGATTTTTATGAATCAATTTTATGAATTGATTTTTATAATTATGAAGACTGCAGTAGCATTAAAAGGAGGAGGAAAAATCATTCTGCAAGCGACCTGTGGCCCAGGGTTATAAATGCAGTTCTATTGTTTTCTCTGCATATTGCCTGCGTTGCTTGCAGTCAGGCTCCCAAAAATGATACATTCTTTGTACATGTGAACTTGCATTTGACAGTCACATTTACAGCAGTCTGTCTTAAAAGGTGTTAAAACATGTTCCTGTGTCTGTATACAGCACAAGTGAATCTCAAATAGTACACACACCCAGTTAAATTTTGAAAACAGTAATAGAGTTTACTAAGTATAAACTTGTTACTTGCAAGCTAAGAAAACTATAGGTGATACTAAGTTACAACTATAATTTTTTGAGATGGAGAGTTTAGTTTAGGAGAGGAAGCAGTGCTCTTCCTTCCAAGACAACCATACTGCTCTTCAGTTGCATCTTCTGAATTCCAAGCTTCTTCTGAGTGCCTGGATTCCTCAAGTAAGTGTCAACCATTAATTGTCCATGAAACACTGTATAATTAATTGGAACAGATACTTTCCAGTTAGTTAGTCATGGCAGAAAACTGTCAACAGCAATGATACCTTCCTAGCAAAACTTCCCACAAAAGCCAGAGAACTGTTAATTAATGATCTCTGGAGCCTTTGTGCTAACCTGGCAGACAATGACATGTTGTCTCACAGGCTGTTAAGCTTATGTACAATATTAATTTATTTTTAATGTCAACATATTGAGGTTGATGTGTTTCTATATTTTATCCCACAGGCTTTTAACATATGTATGATTAGTTTGTGTACCAGTGCAAAGATACTATTAAAAAGGGTTGTTTCTGTTTCAGGCTCTCGTGTATGCAGAGAACTATGTGCTGGGTATGTATTTTGAGACTAGTTTTATTGAAAGTTTACTGAAAAGGTGACTGTCAGGGTGGAATCATCACTTCATAAAAATTGAGGCATTTATTTTCAAACTGAATAAAAGCCCTTTTGTTAGGTAATTTCACGCATTTACTCTGACTTTGGTAGTGCCTGTTCGATTTACTTTATGCAAAAGCTGCAGAAGCATTCAAAGTTCTTTTCTAGTCACAAGTATTGGAGCTGTTAATGTGGATGGTGCTCTTGTCCGTGTGCATTTGTTATTTCTCCTATTTGCAAACCACTTTTTCAGCAAAGTACATGTAGCTGCTGCTGGTAGTTGTCTACCAAAGCCAGCTATCACCAGAAGGTTTTTAAGGTGTTACTGTATGAAAACTGTAAAGCAACAGACTGAAGATTTCATAACTGAAAAGAGCCTATGCATTAAATAAAATGGTCTGACATGTATTTTTACTTTTAGCTGCTGTTAGTCTTCTGGATCTAGCAGAAAAGAGTAGCTGGTTTCCTTTCTTCCTGGTCATTCTGCTCCATTATCCATCTCTATTGTTTTGCTTCAATCATAGCAGTAAACTGAATGGTTTATCTAATTTTTCTAGTATTTTAAATGGAACTGCTTGTTGTGACTGAAGTAGATTAGGGAGTGGTTAAACTAAAGAATGGGTATGAGGCAATAAACTTTAGCAGATAGTGATTTTTACCCAAAGGAGTAACTTGAAGCAACTATAGCTTGTAGTCCTAAACTATGAGATTTGTTTTTGACTGGGAGCAACTGATTAAAAGAGAGGAAAGAAATGGGGAGAATTTAGGTGAAGCTGTACTCTGACTGACATTGATTCGTGCTCAGAAGGTCGTTGAGATTTGGGTACCATTGAAACTGGTAGCACCCCATAACCTTATCTCCTCATGGGCAGCAATACAAACCCTGTGGGTGCTCCTGGCTGCCAGGCGCAGCCTCCATGGGCCAGCCATGTTCACACACCCCAGTGGAGCTCAAGCATTTCAGCTCTGGATGGTCCCTCTGATGCTAGTCAGGTCTTGCTCCTTCTGTCCTCATCAAGGTTGACTCAAGTGTACTAACCCAGTGGAGATGTGGGGAACAAAAATTCAGTCCAAAGGCTTTATGTAAAACAACTTGGATATTCTCATTTTAAGTATCAAAGAAGGGGGTTTAGCTTGTTGTTCTTACAGTAATGTTCTACATTAATTTATAGTAACAGCTTTTTTTCCATACCTAACATCAAGCTCTTCAGAAGATCCCCTGCAAATTACTGGTCTGAGTGATGTTACTGACGTGAATGATCGTGTGGTAGAAAGTGACATCTCTCTGCTGGAGCTGGGCTTTGCAAAAACACAGGCTAAGAAAATCTCCAGGTAATACCGTGGCTGGTTTTTGTTGTGTGTTGGTTAAATTATTTTAACCCTGGTTATTCTCATGGCTCACACCCTGTAAACAATGGAAGCAAGTATGTGGTTTGATGTTAATGGGACTAGTATTAGAACTTTAAATATCTACAAACTTACTTGCCATTATTGTCATATATACTAATTGTTTTCTATTATTTTGGTTTTGAAATTCTTTCCTGCCTATTTGCTTGTTCCTTCTTCTACTAGGTATAGGCTGGAGCACAGCTCTTTTTATACAGCAGATTCAGTTCAGACCTTCAGGTCTTCTAAAGCAGTTCTGAAAGACAGAACAGAAATTTCCTGCCTGTGGCACAGCAGCTTTAGAAACTTCCAGCCCCAGATTTCAGCTTGTCATGCTCCCCTTCCTGCTGGAGACTTCTACACCTTCCTGACTGTCAGTTATAAAATCAGCTATGTTCTTTCCTGGGAGAGGTCAAAGTGACAGCCATTTCCTACTCCTGTTTGTGACATCGTTTGCTGACAAAGGAAAAAAATACAGCTGTTCAAGTCACCAGTCTGTTGCATGGGTGCCACAGTTCCCACAAGTTTAAGATCTAGTTCTATTATCTGAATGTAGCTGACAACCAGAAGAAAAATTTTAGGACATGTCTTGGAAATTACTTGTTTACCAGGATTTTATGTAGTAAAATTTTGCAGAAGATTTCTGCTCTTGTTCATTACTTATGCTTCCAGCTGTGTCAGGATTTTAAAGGGTTGTCAGTATTTTTATTATATCATGTAGTTGCCATTGTTTGCAATTTAGAGGATGTGCTAGATTATTTCCTGTTTACATCTGCCCTCAGGGTTCTTGATTCTGCTTCTGGGCATTCTCAAAGAACAGAAGAGGAGAGGAAAGAGATACAAACATGGATGAAAAGAAAGCAAAAGGAAAGAATGAGAGAATATATGAAGAAACTGGATGAACAAAGACAGAAAGAACATCGTCCATTCAACCTGAGAAAGAATGTGGTAAAAATAATGAGTGTCTTGAAGAGTAATTGTTACTTACTGTATGTGTTGATTATTCAGGTTCGATGATGTAAAGGCTGAGAGTGATTTTTTTTTTCCTATTGTAGTGTTGGGGTTTTACATGTATAATTTTATTTTACAGGAACTGGCCATAGTTGTGTTAGATAAGCAAATACACCAGTGTTCTTCACAGGCTGCAGTGGTGACCATTGGCTGCAGGTGCCCATGACAAAGTAATGGATACTGCTGCAACGTTCACTGATGGAAGATATGTTTTTCAGGGAGTGATAGCTACAGCAGTTGTTAAGATGTGTTTACACCTTGTTTCATCTTCCCATGCACCTCCCAAAAACCCCCAGTGAATTTAAAAAGCAGAGTTCACATGCCAGCATCCTTTACAAACATGACAGGATACTGAGGGCAGCCATCACTGTCACTCACCCACACAGAAGTGTATGCAAAAATTATAAAGGGTCAGCAGAGATGCTAGAATATGCCATATATGTCAAGTATCTTACGAAATTTTTTGTTGAAGTCTGGTTTCAGTGAACAAACAGTACCCTCTCAGAATTTTTTACATTTTAAATTTCATTAGTAAAAACACCTTTATGGCCTGATCCATCTTTTCTGTGCTGGAAATAACAGAAAATAAAAAAACATATAAAAGCAGTTCAGAATAAATTTTCCAATCAGTATTAACTCTCAAAATTTGCATTTGCCATCTGGGTGCCTTCAGGACCTGAAAAGACGCTGCTGAGTTACAGGAAGCTCTGGGGTTACAGGAGATGAGACCTAACAGCACCAAATGTATCCCTGTACTTTCTACTTGTTGAATTCAGGATATGCTGTAATTACTTCCAGGCTGAAGCTCTGTTGGTTTTATCTCCCGAGTAGCAAATATGTAATATACACAAGTTCTCTGTTACTAAATAATTCAATTGTATTCACTTTCAGAAAGAGTAATAGATCTCTGTGAAATAAAGTATTTCCCCTGGTTTTAAACAATCTTTCAGAACTAAACTGGGCTGCTCTTCTGCACGTGCATGGAGAGAAGTGATTCAAGAAAAATGGGTCCTGCTTCCGTCCCTTTCCTGTGTTGTCAACCCATAAATATACACTTGATGCTTTTGCTATGGGCTTTTCTCCTGAAATCATTAGTGGAGGGATTCTCAGCTTTCGGTGGATGGTTTGGGTTTGGTTTTGGTTTTTTTCTTTTTAAGAAGAAAGAATTAAAGAATTCAAATTGTACTCTAGCAAACACAGGTCAAAGTGCAACCTTGCCCTGTTTTTAAATTAGTTATTAGGAACATCGCTGATTTTTGGGAAACTGAAGGTGAGGCCATTTGAAACTTTGAGCTTGACTATGAGGACGTCTCCTTAGGGATGTAAATATTTTAAGCATATGAGGTATGGAAGATGTGAGTGCAAGATTTCAGTATGTTTTTTGAGACTGGAAAGTTAGAGACAATCTTACCTGAATTTCCTGGTAGGACCATATGTTTTCATATTGTTTTTCTTTCTGAAGAGTGTCTTAAACAGTAACTTTCAAGTCAATTAAGTACATTTTGAGAGTGAGAGACTGGAATGAGACCACAGTACATAATTAGTTAACGATTTTTATACTTTCTTACACAGCATCATAATCCTACTTCAAAGGATATTAGAATCTTCCAGAAGAAGAAAGAAGAAAAAGACAAGTAAGTTGCTATAAATATAACTCGGGGTATCTTTATTTATATATTAGCTTTTCAGTCCTCAAAAAGAGGTAGAGATAGTTTTAACTATATTGCCTATGAAACTTCAGATATTGATGAAACTTCAACCAAAAGCATAAATAATTAATGGTTGCTTCACCATTTAGGAGAACTCCGAACATGTTTCATCCGTTGACTGTATTTGTCGCTTTCCAAATATCATTGTTTCTTTTTTTCCCCCAACATTTACTCATGCATTCCATCAAACTCATTGGTAAGAAATGGTTTAAGTTTTTGCTAATGATCTTAAAAGGCTTAGTATATTTTCTGTGAAATTCTGCAAAAAAATGTTCTTCATGTAGTCTTACAGGACTCGCAAATCAGCTGTGGTGAAATGAGTGTAATATTATTTCTCCACAGAGCCCTGTTGTCTGAGCATCACAGTATAAGAATATCACAGGCACTTTCCCTGATGAATGAAATGTTATCTGACACAGTGGCATCACCAGCAAGTGATCATAGAACATTGTCCAGCACAAGATCACCTCAAGAGTACAGAAAGAGGAACGTGGCATCCAGTACAGGGTAACACTCTAAGCATCAAACCTGCTCTGGTCTGCCGGTGTCTTCACCGCACTTCAAATTTTGTAGCAAGTTGAGACAGGATTAGCTTGAGAGACAGGTCATGTGCTGGTGGAATCAAAGATACAATTTGTCTGGATCAGAGGACTCTCAAGTCTCTGTTACAGTCTTGTTACAACCAGTAGTGCAGATCTTGGAGGGAGCCTTAAAAATGCATTTTAGAGCATGGAATAAGCCAGCTCAGGAGTCAAGCAGTGTCATAACCAATTTCACTCATCATCAGTTCCTTTACAGAAAGGGTGGTTAGACATTGGAACAGGCTGCCCAGGGAGGTGGTGAAGTCACCATCCCCAGAGGTGTGACTGGACATGGCACTTGGTGCCAGGGTCTAGTTGACAGGGTTGTGATCCTGTCAGAGGTTGGACTTGATTATCTTGGAGGTCCTTTGCAAACTTAATGATTCTGTGAGTTCCACTGGACTACAGCCAGCAATATGGACCTGAAGAGCCTCTAACAACAAGCAAGAAGCACATAAAAGTTCTGCTGTGCAAACTCTAGATTTTTTCTCTTGCTTGCTAATTTTTTCACAGGATTTTACTTGTTCTTTCTTTTGCACTTTGCTTATTGCCTTTTGAGGGGGTGAGGGTATCTTGAGTATTACAAATTGATACATTTATTCAGTTTGATGGCATTAATGCCACTTACGTGTATGTATATTCCATGTGTATACTGCATTGTCGTTTTTCTTCTTATATATATAATTTTATGCTTTTCAGAATAATAGGAGGAACTTTGTACTTCAGGTAATCCTGTGACTTCCAAACTTAAGTATTTCTGCTTCTTTTTTTCAGTACAGTACCTTTTTTAGGTACAGTTCCAGGATACAGCATTAAACTGAATGTAGTCAGTGCTGTACAGAGCCTGCTGGTGGTGTCCAGGGGAAGTTTAAGTGCATCAGCCCAGCCAGAATCAGACATGCTAAGGAACATCATGCAGTAATCCGCCTTAGGAGTGGCAGGAACTACTTACAAGTTTTGTTGGACCTAAAGTGGCTCTCTGTAAAGCCAGTTTGATGTGTCTTCACTGTGATTGCAGTAGTTCTGATTCTGCTGAGGCTTACTGGCCCCACAAGGCAGTGTGTGATGCTGATCCTCAGCTAGGTGGGCTGAATGTGATTTCTCTGGCTTTTGTGTCTCTTCTGAATATGCCCTGTCAGATCTAAGTTGTGTGGAGGAATGGTACCTGGTGTACATAGTAAGTATTTAAGCTTTGTTGTTGTGTTGATTTTTTTCTTTGTCTTGTTTTAGAGGGTACCTGGACAGTCCTGTTCTGGCAGAAAGGAGCAGAATTGCTGCCAAACCTGGCTTTGGTCAAAAAGTACAACGTTTCACCCCAGCTCTTGGTTTGACACAGTCCAGGGGTAAGAACAGAACTTTTCTAATGAAGACACATACTGAAGAGGATCTTCAAATGGCTGCTGGATTTTTGGGAGGGAGGAGCTTTGATATCTGTGTAGAAAATCAGATTTATAATGCTGGATGTTTCCTGTCATGAGGCTTTTGCAACTGTGTTGCCATTGACCTGCTAAAGATGAGAGTTACCTTTCCTTATCACTTCTTTAAATCCAAAGTAGCTTAAATTGCCATAGCAAGGGCACTGTGTAATCCAGGCAGGAGACATGTAGATGAAAATTTCTAAGCATCTCTGTGTATATTTGATCTGCATTTAAAAAAGGAAATGCTTACTTTGTCTTTCCAGGAAATGCCTGTAAGCTCCTTCAGAAAAGTACCTCCAGAAGAAGACTGAGAAATGCTACGAACTGTCCTGTTAATTCCAGACACTGTAAGTGACACAGAACAATGAGGGGGGGAATACAGGGGGGGAATAAGATGCAGATACAGCATTTGTTTAGAAGAATAAAACTCATAATTTTTTCCCCACTTAAAAATCCTTTTAATTAGAAACTTGTGAAGTATTTTAATCACCTCTGTTTACCTTCTGAACAGTTTTAGCCAGATGAGAATTTCAAGATGACTGAAATAAGTGTGCCAGATTTTAGTGAATTCCTGAAATGCATGTTATGAAATCACAAGAGATAAAGGCTTTGGGTCTTACCTTTCAGTTCAAACAGACAGAGAGAAAGTTAATTAGCAGACCAGGACACAAGAATTATGCCTCTCCCTTACCTTTCTGTGCTGCTCCAAGTTCTTTAAAGTAGGAGTTGTCTTTGTTATCCCTCTGTACAGTATCCATTTAAGATACCATTTTGTCATGTTAGCATGGAAAAATTTATGACTAAGCTTAGTGAAAAAAAAACCTCTTTGGATTTTAGTGGTGCTTTTTCCCATGCCTATCTTTGTAGGTCTGGATCCACAAAAGTTTGCTCCTAATCGTATTCTTTAACAGATAACAGTACTTGTTAACAGCAGCAGAATTTCTGATCAGACAAAGAATGAGGAGAGAATCAGTCTGAGACTTAGGAAATACTGTGGCGTGATTCCATTCTGCCTTACACCAGAATTATACTATTGGCATAATTTGGACAGTCAAAGGTCAATGTATTTGAGTTGGCAGTGCAGGAAATTGAGAGAAGCAGTAATAAGCAGAAAGGCACTTTTCCTGAATTCCTGAATTCACCTCTGCTCATGTGGAAAAGTAATTTTTCTCCTTTCCATATATCTGCTTTTTAAATTCTATATTCAGGTTGATCTTTCTCTGATTTCCTGGCACCTTCTCGTATCTGTTTTTCCAGTATATCACATCACTGATAAGGGTTTCATTAAAGTTCCATGTCTTCTAAAGAGGCACAAATTCAGAATTTATTTAGTTTAGTCCTCTGACAAGTAATGAACAATGTGATTTTCTGGGGGGACTACACCACAGAACCTGGATGCTGTAGGCACCTTGCACACTCCTGTTCCACTTTGTGTTCTGCCCTGGGAAGGCAGCTCAGAGCATGAGGCTGGAAGGGACCAGCAGCCTTTTCTCCCCATAACCCCACATCAATTCTAGATAACAGAGCTGGCTGTTTTCACGTGGGTTTACACACAGCTTCACTTCTTAGAACCTGGAGCTCCTATTCTTGAAGGAGTTTCAAGAGTTTGAGACGAAAAGTGCAGGAAGTGTTACAGTGCTGTGGTTGGGCTGTTTTCTCCTCAGCTGCTGAGTACAGAGTCAGCAGGAGCTCAGCACAAAAGCGTCCTCAAGTTGCTGCTGCAGTTCAGACAGAAGGTGTTGATCCTGACACTGATCGAGATGTAGTGAGTCCTTGGACTGTGCCTGAGGATATCCAAAGAATACTTCAAGATACTCATGACTCCATGTTTCAGGTAGAGTACCTACTTACTCTACAAACTATTTGATACTTGCCATTTAACACTTTGTGTACTTCTGCTTTATTTAAAATGTGGTTCTCCATTCAAATGTGGGTGAGATAGATGTGGAGGGATAATGCATCACATAAATGATGGGGCTTCAGCAGAGCTACGATTTTTCTTCACAAGCGAAGTCATTCTTGTGAGCCTTGAAACTGAATGTTCTTTTTCAAAACTGTATAGGCACATTACCTCTCTGGGAAACAGGCACCAGTGTGAGGGCATAAACAGGAAAATAGATTGTATTTGTTGCAGAATAATCAGACACATAACTTGATTTGGACATGTTTTAAAAGACTGGGATCATTTCTGCTCTCCGAGAATGATGCACAATGATCACTTCATCTTCTCTTCCCCCAACAGGCCTCTGCAGTGCATGGTGTGAGTTTCTCTCCTCTTGGCAGTATCAACATGGACAGTGTTTCTGAAAGCACAGGGAGCATCCTCAGCAAGCTGGACTGGAATGCAGTTGAGGCTATGATAGCAGATGTGGAAGACAAGTGAAAAGTTCTCAGCCACTGTGCTCTTCCAAACAGTTGCTGGTGTTTGGTTTTGTTTTTTAAAAATAGTAATTGTTCTGCTTAAAATGGACTGAGGCCTGCATTGGTTTCCTTCTTAAGCAGCATGGAAACTCTCACTATTTCCAGTCTTGCCTAGATGAAGCTGAATTCCTTAACATGTAGTTTGCTTTCCATATGTCTTCAGGTCAAGAAAAGCTAAATATAGTTGGTAAAGGCAGACCCACAGTCTTAAACAGATCTGGGTCAGCTGCTTTACATAGAAACATATGTAAGCACAAAAAATGTTACTTTTATTTTAAGAGCAACTGTTTTACTTTTGTATTTAATATTTAACATTATTATGAAGCTATTTTTGTAACATAAGGGTTGTGATAAACTTGTTTAATAAAAGTGATCTTATTAGTTTCTGCTGTAAATGATTTACACATGTCAAACTATTAATTATTGCTGGGTACCACTAGGAATGTATGTGTACAGGTGCACTACCCTCATATTTTAAACCCAGCCTACGTGTGCAGTAGCTCTGAGAAATCTTAGAAAAGTTTGAATGATTGATAGAAAGAGGTACAAATAAGCAGAAATGAAATTGAAAAATAGACTTTTATTAGGAAAGTCATGCAACTGTGTGAGACACAAAGGGCAAGTACTTACTGGGGTAAAAACAGTATCACTGTTCATCCATCTACAGGATGCTGCTGTTTAGAGCTCCTCCAGCAACCCCCAGTGGTTTGTAGAAACATTTCCCATGTGCTCAGTGACCATCAAGTTGTGGTAGTTTGAACAGGTGCAGCTGTGGTGACTTGTTCCCAACAGCTGTAGTTTTTATTTTTGTAGTGAAGAAATCTGAATTTTTCATGGAAGTCAAAAGTGTGTTAATTTCCAGTGGTTAATTACTGTCACCCCAAACTGTAATAGATAAAAACCCTAAAAATTGCATGTTTCCAAGTGAAGCTGCAGCTTGGCAAACATCAAAAAATAAGGCTCAAAGGCTGTTAGAGGATTAGACACATGCCACGATAGAACTGGCAGTGCCTGTGGGCTCGGAGGTCCAGACTTGCCAAGTTTTTTAGCAATCCTCAGAATCTGCATCGGCTTTTCTCACAGGATTGACCAGAGTACAAAACTCAGTATTGGGTTTGATCATCTTTAAATGAAAGGGGTCAGTGCCTTTGACAAGCCAGTCCAAGGGAGAAACTGTGACTTTACCCAAAGTGTAATACTGTACTTCTCCAGAATGGCAGCAAACAAATCATCAGGAAGTACTTTCTGTTCCTGGTGGAAAAATACTGTGAAAAATACTGGTTTAGCCAAGTGTGGCAATCTCCTTATGCCCACAGCCAGCTGTGAGAAGGAAGAGAACACAGCCAGTCCATTTCATTTTAACAGTGGTAAAGGAAATAATTCCGTAAGTGTCTCTAGATCCACAGCATCACAAATCATTAACACAAGGGCAGAGAGGGAGTTCAAAGACCTCCCAGTCAGGATGTCAGCACTGAACTCAGGCTTTGCCTGAGCTGTGAGAGCAGCAGAGCCTGGGCAGGCAGAGCTGCTCCTGCAGAGCTACAGCAGTGAGAAAGAACACTTAGACACATGGGAGGATCATCAAGAGCCATTTCCTAACCAAGCTGCTGCCAGGGACTCACAAAAATTTCTTTGCAATTTCTCTTCTTCTATGATGCTCCTTTCAGTCCTTTCAGGGCTGAAGAGGAGGAAACTGTTTAGTGCATCTTTTTCTGACAGAAGCAGATAATCATTTGAAATTGATGAAATTTTGAAATAGACATTAAAAAACCCTTGAGGAGGTCTGCTGTCATAGAAGTTATGAGGATCAAACAAGTAAAAATCTGTTAAATGATTGCAACCTTTTAGAAACAAATTTTGAGAAGCCCATTTGCTCTAATGTCCTAGTAAAGGTAGTTGAAATACATCTGTATTTGTGTTTACTAATCAAAACTGGTTTACAGTTTAATTGCCTGCTACTTGCTTGACTTTCTAGGGTCAAAGTTTCTCTTGTAAAGCTGAAAGAGAAGTTAATGCTTATGTTCAAATTTGAAGGCTTAAGATTTTCCTCAAGCACCAAATCACAGAACTTGAAACTTTGGAAAAGGAGGAAGTTGGTACATTTTCCTTCTTTATCCAGCCTGCCTCATTTTTGCCATCCCTTTGGGGGTTTTTTTTGTTACTTTTTGGTGGTTTTTTGATCACAGCCTCTCACCTGTTCCCAGTGACTCACTCACCACCTTCAAAAGAAAAAATTTCTTCTCTGTCTCTAGCCTGAATTGACCCTTTTTCAGTTTAAACCCATTCCCCCTTGTCCCACCACTACCTGCCCTTGTAAAAAATCCCTCTCCAGCTTTCTTGTGGGGCTTCAGGTACTGGAAGGAACTCTAAGGTCTCCCCAGAGCCTTCTCTTTTCCAGGCTGGAGAATCCCAACTCTCTCAGCCTGTCCTCGTAGCAGAGGTGCTCCATCCCTCTGTTCATCTTCATGGCCTCCTCTGAACTCGCTCCAGCAGGAGCTGCCTTATGCTGAGGACCCCAGAGCTGGATGCAGTGCTCCAGGTGGGTCTCAGCAGAGCCGAGCAGAGGGGCAGAATCCCCTCCCTCCCCTGCTGCCCACGGGGCTCTGGATGCAGCCCAGGACACGTTTGGCTTTCTTTTCCAGGAGTTTCATGAATTCCTAAAAATGCTTAACATTTCCAAGCAAATGTATGTTTACACTTCGCACAGAATAAATGGTTAGAAACATAACTTTGTTTATTTTAATTTTGGGTTAGTGGCTGGTATAGGAAATCTTCAAAGTAGCTTCTTTGGGAAAATGAGAAGGAAAGTGAAGAATAACATTGCCAGACACAAACAAAATCCTCATTGTTCAGTTACACTGTCAGTTCTGTTCAAAGTATTTGTCAATGATCTGCATGCTGGAGGTGAATGCA
>QWTY01021286.1:640-17205 GCA_008033365.1 Pseudorectes ferrugineus
CCCTCCCCAGCACAACAGCTCCTGCCTGCCGTGGGGAGAGGCTCCTCTTCACCACCCCTCCCCACTTCCTGGGAATCCATCACATCACCATGCACAGCACCCAGATGGCACCGGATAAAAGCTGCAAACGTGGGTAAAAATTAGCAAGCCTGGGTAAAAATTAACGGAGTTAGACTGAGTTCAACAGGAGAGGTGAACCTGCGCTCTGCAGTCACCGCTGACAAGGAGCCACTTCAAGTGGACTATTTCTAGGGCAGCTGCAAAACAGAGTGTTTAATTATATCCCCCATATGGAAAGCAAGTGTCTGTGCTACCTTCTGGCCCTGTTTCCAGAAAAAAAACAGCGGCAGAAGAAAAAGAAAAAAACCACCACCATTTGATTTACTACAGTTCCAGAAAGCACCAAAACCAGAACTAACTAGAAAAAAAACCCTCTCCTTTCATGTTTGCTGAAGATAACTTTAAGCCACAAAGTAAACACAAATAACTCATAGAAAACAGATCTAATAAAAACCACAGGCATTTAAAAAAAATCATCTGCTAAACCCAGAGATAATTATACAGTGCAAGTACAAAGCTCAAACATTTGAATGAAATCACAGCTTATATTAAATATATGCAAAAGAAAGATTAAATCACATTACTTGGCTTCGATCTCATGAATAGTTGAAAGTCTAATTGCTCCTGTATTGTTCCATTTATCATAAAAGTAGTAGAGAAGGCGACCTGATTTACAAAAAAAGCTTGCAAAAATAACAGCACCTCCCAAAACAGCCTGTTCTAGCTCCTGTTTCATTTAGCCTCAGAAGAACAAAGGAAAACACATCCACAATTTTAAAAAGCCTCCATAAATTTACCGTAACCTCCCCAAAACATCCATCAGCCTCAGGAAGTCGCTCAGCACATCAACCTCATTGCCCAACCGATATATTTTTAATTGAAACTTCTTCTTGCCAATTTCTCTGTGACTCTTTGTCCTCAGTCATTTCTATGAGGGTACAAGCAATGCTTTGAGAATACCCTTAATAATTCAGCAGCTCAGACCGTGCTTACCCACACCGACCACATATTTAGGCAGATCTCCTGATTTAGAGAGAGAACTCCATCGATCAGGATCAACCCCACCACTCTCCCTGTGCCTGCAGGAAAGGGTCAATAACACGCACAGACCTCGGAAAAAGCCAAACAACCAACATTGCAGCTGAAATACTAAGAGCTCATAGGTCCAAGAGGAAGGGCTGCAGGCGCACACCACCCGATCTCATTTCCCACTGGACGGGACTTTGCTGCTCATCCCTAAGCAGGATGGGAAGGCTGGCACCCTGGGAAAACAGAAGGTTGAAATTTAAACCAGGATCCCTTCTCCTGTGCTGAGGCTGAAGCTCCCACTGGTACTTCAGCCAGGGACAAAACATGACCACCAAGGAGTGACCGCTGGGTTAAGCCGGCTCCAGCCAAGGTGGGGGGCAGCAGGGGCAGCCATGAGAGCCCCCCAGCCTAAAGAATAAGCAAGAGCAAAAGAGGAGTCATGGGAAACGGGCCGGTACTGGGGGGTTTTTACACCACAGTCAGTGTGTGGTGGGGCTCAACACCCAGACCTCATCCCTGGGGAGGATAAAGCAGTAGAGGATGAGCTATAGCACAGCACCACCGACCCAGCTCACACCATCCCTAATGCCAGTGGAGGTGCAGCCAAGCGAGGGGCACCAGCCAGAGCCCATCCCCACGTCCCCTCTGTCCCAAAGACCTGCTGCCTCACCATATGGTCTTATGGGAAGATCACCTTCACCAAGGACAACGGGCTGGGGAACAGCAGAGCCCAACCAGGCTGCGTTTCCTGGAAAAGCTGACTTAGCCAACAAAGGCACCGATAAAAACAGACAGACATGGCCGGGGGGAGAGAACAGGGGAAAAGGCTACTTGAAAGATTTAGTAAGGGTGGAGAGAGGAAATACAAGAGTTTTTTTTCCCTAGGTAATAAATTTAAAGGCAGGCCCAGCCCTATCCTGGACTTGAGGAGTGCCGTGGACAGGGGTGACAGCTGAAAAGACCTTTTTTGGCACGGATTTTGTTCTTCCTTCTGGAGGCAGTCTATCCCCAGACCAGGCAGTACTGCATCTTCCCAGCAAACGTGCCACAATGTCTGCAAGCACAGCTTCTGCTCGGCAGCACTTTGTGCACAGCCAGGTTCCCAAGTGATGCAGAGAGCCAAACCCAGACGGGATCAGCTGGGGCAGCACCACCTCAGTGCTGCTGTTCTGTGGAAAATCTGTTGCTCCTGCTCAAACACAACCACCGACCTTCGGAAGTTTTCAGCATCTCAATTCTTTTTTCCCCTGCCCTGTTGGCAGCCAGGGTTACGAAACCATTGCTCATCTTGAAATACAGGCAGCAGATCTTTATTTTTGGCAGTCCGAAAGAAAAGTTCGACCAGCATGCCGCCAGCATATAAAATTCAGGCTCATAGGAACACTTCAGGCTCGAGAACAGAAAAAGGACTTTGAATAAGAGCCAAATGTTTTGCAGAGGTCACAAAGCAAATACAACGAGGTCTTCCTGTCTTCAGAACTCTTCCTCCCTCCTTTCCCCGGCTCAAGCTGTGCACATATGTCTGTTCATCGGGAGCTATTTTAGCAGGGCAGCAAGCTCTCCAGAGCAGTGATTTGGCCTGGCAAAAATTAAAATAAGAGCAAAATGGAAAAAACCTCCCAGTTTGCAATTGTCAGTGCTTGCATCACCCAGCAGAGCTATAATTTGTTGGTTTTCCCGTTGTTTTCTGGTCCTCTGAAAGCCTGAGCCCTTCAGTTATGGAAACAAAAAACCCTAAATGCTATGTTATGCATCCCAGCTCGGCCAGACGTTACTCTAACCTCTGCCACCTACAAACATTTTGCCCCTTTTTAAGTTTTCCCAGCATTTCAGAGCCAGGCTGCCAGCTGACTGGCGAGAAGCCCATTTCCCAGGGCAGTTTCTTCCCTTTCCCCTGGGAAGCAAGCCCGCCTGGCTGCCCACGCTCCAGGGGCAGAGGCTATACACTGCCCTGCCAGCGTGTACCTCACCACATCCCAGAAGCAAGGGCTGGCACCCAGGGCTGCCCAGACCCATCGCCCCAGATCAAGCTTTCCCTCAGGGAAGCTGTCCTATCTCCCACACAACAGCCACCAGGAGGGATGGGAGGGCAGGTCCAGCCTGCAGGGACTCCCCGAGTTCTGCACCAGCATCCCAGGGTGCCCCCAATCCCCACAGTGGGTACCTGAGGTGCCAGCACCTCCCCATGCTCCTCACCCACACTGGTTCAGATCAAGTTTTTCAACTCCAAAACCATAAAAGCTCTGGTTTTCTAACTCTGCCCCTTGCTGTACTACAGACAAATGTTTCCACAGAAGCAGCAGGAGATAAAAAGGAAAAGAGGTAGAAATCACCTGCTTCACAGCCAAAATCAGCTCCACGTGACCCAGACCGCACCAGGAATATTTTCATCTCTGGGCACTACAGTGACCAAGAGATTCATCCTTGGGGCTTGCAGGCACAGTCACACCAGGATCCTGGATCAGTGAAATCCACCCAGTCAGGAGAGAAATCCTCACCATGTGGCCTAGAACTGTTTATCTTCAGGAAATCCTTTGGCTCCTGCTGCGGCTGGGTAAGGCAGAGCAGAGGCTGCACAAGCCCCACAGCGAGCACTGCCCCAGGACATCAGCCTGGAAAGCTGCAAAGCCACAGGGACAGGGAGCCGAGGTTTCAGCTGGCCCTGGGACGTCGGGCTCGGAGCTCAAGGGGTTTCAGGGGGTCCACCCCAGCACCATCAGCTGCAGAAGCAAGCCCATCCTGTGCTGGAGAACGGGACAGCAGCCCTGGAGGTGACTCAGCCATCTCCATCCCATCAGTCTCCTTCCCCAGCCAGGCACCAAGACAAGGGCGTTCCTGCTCTCAGTTATCAGCACGAGCTCCTTCACCCAAGGTTTCCTCTCTCTGCCTGATGCTTCCCACCCTGCACTTACTGGAATGGCACTTGTCAAGTGGGAAGTCCCACTTCCATCCATCCAGCTGCTCTGGGAGAAACCACCCCATGGAAATCATGTACTCCACAATATTAATTTGGCTGATACAAGGACAACAGCCCTCTGGGCATCACAGCTAATTTTACTGCACTCCCTCCCTGAGCAAACAATGTAAGAAAAGGTGAGCTGGAAGGAAGGAGGAAAAAACAAAAAGAATAAAAAACTTCCACAACTCAGAGTGAACAAAAGCGGCATGCAAAACACCACCCAAAGCAAACAGAAAAAAAATATATTAACACTGCATTTCAAGGCTGGCTTTGGAGCCCCCCCAGTGCAGTCTGAGTGGCTACAGATAGCAGCTGCTTGGCTTTGTATGAATGCTGGGGAGGAATTACACAGGAATCATAATAAAAGATGGAAGGGCTGCTCACAAAAGTGGATTTTTTCCCCCTGCGTTTAATTTCCCAGCAGTGAGATTTATTTTTTTTTTATTTTTTTCCCCTCTTAAGCCAATTGAGACTCCAGCAACAGAGCACAGCGTCGCTGCAGTCAAGCAGTATTTAATTTGTATTACTGCTGAAGAGATCTTGGATTGCAGCACCAAAGAAGCGCTTCAAATTGTCTGGTCTTGCCTGTTGCACTTCTTACTCAGCTTTTCTAGGTCCTTTACAGTACAAGAAATAGAGGATCCCTCCGTTTCGCAAATCAGGGCATTTGCCACAACACTGCAAACAAATTACACTGACCAAGTGAGCAATGTCTCTGTTTCCCACTTCAATCGTCTTACAGAACCTTGTTAAGGTGTACAGCACACTTTAAGACATGCCAGATGAAAAGATTCTTTGAAACCACAGAGCAAGAAATCACCAAGCCCTCCATAAGCAAGGCTGGAGTCCTTTCACCTACAGATCCTGAAAATTCAGCTGAAAACAAGAGCAGAAAGCCTGCAGCAAAGCATTACTCAGCAAAGGCCACAACGGAGTTCAACAGGAATCTTGTTCAAGATGGGGAAAAAAACCAAAAGAAAAGCCTGATTTGAGAGCAAAATACCCAGCTAGAACAGCCTCGCAGGGGCTTACCCCTCCTTCTGCTGCAGGAGGAAAACAAAAAGCTCTTTACAAACAACTGGATCATGCACTAAGCTTTCATTAAGGAGGGCAGGACAAATGTCTCTGAAGCGCTATCAATTAGGCTGGATGTCCACAGGAGAGCTGCTTTTAGACTAAATGGGCTTCAGCTGGAATTCCATCCCAAACAACACGACTGAGGTTTGGGAAAAGAACCACTGGAGTCAGCAGGATGCAACAGGTGCCCACAAGAGTGGACAAACCGCAAATCACGTGCAGAAGGGGTTACATAAAGAGCTAAAAATTTTAGAGAGTATTGGTTCTGATCAGCATCTGTGGCACTGAGCATCCCTATGAGAGCATGAAAAATGATGGAGGGGAGGAGAAGCAAAACCTAGGACTGCTTCCCCCCAACCAGCGAGCCTCAGCTCCTCTCCCCACCCCACTGTCCCACGTGCAGCTCAGTATCCAAATGCACTTTGCAACCATCAAAGTGGTGCCGTGTGCCAATCACTGCCCAGCAGCTCCCTGGGTTTTGGCCAAGCCTGAGAAAGAGCCCATAAGCAAAAATAAATACATATATATTTAATGCATCTCTATATATTGTTTATATGCATATTTAATGTGCATATATTGCATGCATGTATATTTAATGCATATATATATATTAAAGTCACTGCAGCCTCTGGGCAAAACAGGCTTTTCCCGACCCAGCAGCCAAGCAGGAGCCAGGTGAGGGCAGGAGCCAGAGGAGACCTTTTAAAACAGGGAAGTTTCACTGTTTCCCCAGGCTACAAGTTAGTAAATCAAGCTGTAAACCAGTTTGCCACTCGCTGCCATCCCCTGCAGCGTACAGGCAGCAGCAGCATCGCCCTGCTCCCACAGGAAGGTTCAGGCAATCCACGGAACAGCTCCAGGCTCAGGTCCTGGAGTTTACTGCAAAAAAACAAAGTACTGACTGCCCAAATCAAATGTTAGCCAGTTCAGGCAAACCTCATGAACAAGTCACTGGTCAGGGGTTGGATAATTCACGGCAGTTCAGCAAACTGCAGCGTGGTGGTCACACTGAGAGCAGCCAGGGCTGTGTGCTGGTCGTGGAGCCAGCCTGGGGAAAGGGTGCAGGGAGGCTCAGGAGAGCAGAGCTACACGAGATCACCGTACAATTATTTCAGTAATAATAACAGAAATGGCTTACAATCACCAGCAACGTGAGCAGCAGTGTCCTTGTTGCCTATTTCCAACGAGCAGGACACCCGTCTGACTGGCACAGTGTCCCTAAGGGCAGGACAGGGTCTGAGCAGAGCCCACTTCACCGTGTCCTTCACGCTGTGCCCACTGCCAACAGCAGCCCAGCGGTGTGAGGCTCCCGAGTGGCAGCAGGTGAGTGCCAGACACAGCCAGGGGCCAGCACCCCGAGCTGCTGGGGACCAGCCCTGCCTGCAGCCCACCGTCTGCATGGTCCCCACCAGTTAGAGAAAGCTGCAAATCTCCAGGCAAACAAGGCAAAACACTACAAAAACCCCACCACTGAACCTCAATACTGCTTGGCAATTAAAGCAGGAAAAAAAAAAAATCTTGTCTACTTGCAAGAGGTGAGGGAGCTGGCGGGGCAGAGCTGCAGATGAGTGCCAGGCTCTCCTGCAGCATCACCTGTGGGGCTCCAAGCCCAGGTCCGGACACAGGTGTGCTGGCTGGGGAGAGCACAGGCAGGTAAAGTCCATGACACCCTGTGTTTAGACAGCACTGGCAAAACCTGCTGGGGAAAAACCAGCCCGTCCTTCCCAGACCTCAGCAAGCACAGGAATGCTTCTGAGATGAGCAGCGAGAAGCAGATTTCAGCCTAGATGCAGAGCTATTTTCTGAGATCACCTCGGGACAGGCTGTCCTGGCACAGGGCAGGAGCTGCTGCCCTCTCCCCTCAGCAGGGGACACATTTGGGCGGAAGGCCACCGGAGTGACCACCCGAGCCATGCAGGAAAACCTCCCTGCTGCCCTCCAGCCTCAGCACGCCTCCCACACACAGCTCAACACAGGAAACTCCCTCAAAAAACCCCCGAGCAAACATTTCCAGGGCAAGGCAAATGGGTTCACAGCACACTCTCACCCCGTGTCCAAGTTCCTTGGACAATTCCCCCTTCCCAGGCACCCCAGCCAGGCACCCCAGTGACTCCCTTATCCCTGCAATGCCAGCTCCTCTGGCAGGCAGATCTTGGCCACAGAGATGTTCCCCCACTTGGCCAGTCCAGCATTTTCTCAGCAAGGACAGAGGGTTTAAGTCTCCCAAAGGAACACAGTCCCACAATGCAAGGAATTACACACCTGGGATAAGAGATGCAAGCATGGTGCCACGGGAGGAAGATGCTCATAGGGACCAAACCTGCATTGCTAAAAACATGATCACTGGCAGACAACAACTAATTTGGGTGTGAAGGTTTTTTCTGACTTACAGACACAGCGAACGTTCTCCATCAGCTTTGCTTTTAACTAATGCTTAAAAAAAATAAATCTCTCCGCTAGAGACAGTTACAGCCAGTAACAGCAGTTTTAATCAGAAAGGAAGTGCATAAACCAAAGGCAACAGGATGAAATTAAAGGCAAGGCTGAAAAGCTTGTTATTAATAGATGCCCTGTTTGCTTTTACAAATTTTATTATTAAAAGCAAATTGCCATGCCTTCAGCTGCAGCTCCAGTCAGCTCCAAACCTTTCCCACACAGCCCAGACAATCATCATAACTCTTAGCAAAATACCAGCTGGGGACAAAGGTGGTGTGGAGGGAAGAAGAAAATACAGCCAAGACAACTTATTCTCCACAGAACAGTTTCAGCATGCCCCAGGTTTAATTAGAAGCATCACTCATCATTAATGTTTGACTGGTGCTTTCCAGCCCTCCCTACAGCGATTTCCAACTTCCCCAAACTTCAACTGCACACGTGAGCACTTCCATGCAGCTGTTTATCCCAGGCCAAGTTTTTTGTTTGATTTTTATTTATTTTTAGCCAAATGGTTGAGCTATTTCTGGGAATAAGTCTACAGTTAGGAGATGTTAAAGAATAAATGGTTACAGGAATCTGAGAAACCCCTGTGTCCCCATATTCCCCAGAACCTGAGAAACTCCTCTGTCCCCATTTTCCCGGGAAGGAGCACCAATAAGGGATTGGAATGCTAAGCTTCTCACAGTTCCAGCTTCCCCATTTGAGCCTTCCTTGACTTCTCTGTGGTCAAGCATGGGCTGCCATGTGGCTGCTACAGGGGAACTGGCCCTGAGCACATGGAAGGCTGCTATCATGTTAAACACATCTTACAAAATAGAATTTCAGCAACTTCCATGAAAAATTCAAGTGGCTTCATTAAAACCCATACTCTTTTGAAGTGTGGGATTCCTCCAAGCAGAACTGCCACCTGGTGTCACAGAGACACCCCAGCCCCAACCTTTGCTGCTGGCAGGTTTTTGTCACATCAATGAAAGCAAAACACTTCCTGCAGAAGCTGGCAGTCAGGTACAAGGTATCTGACATGCAGCCTCACGCTCCAGGTGTTAACATGGCTGGACTGGGGGGAAAAGGCAATTCTTACAGCTTCCAACTCCTACCTGTAGTCATCTTTATTATCAGAATAGGAACTGCAATCACACACTAATGTTTGATTCACACTCTTTGGGAAAAAAAAACCGAGCGTGAAAGAAAATCACAGATGTGCTCTGTGTCCAAAAATAGATTTTATTACACATTTGCTGCAAATCCTAAAGATGGGAGTGTAAATCAGCATCCTCCACCCCAGACCTGGACATCTTCCACAAGCCATACTCAGCATCCCCCTGAGCTGGGCAGGGGGTGGCAGCCAAGAGTGGTCAGCCCCACACTGCCCAGTGCACCCCAGGGCTCTTCCCACCCGCCCCTGCCCCTTCTCACCCATTCCCCAGTGCCAGTGGGGAATTTACTTCCCACCTAAAAGGTGACTTCGGCCCATTTCCCATTGTCTGCCATTTGAATAGGTCTCAGTGGGGGTATCTTCCTGCAGAGCTCCAGGTAGGACCTGCCCCACAGGGCCTCATAACCAAGCTGGGGGTACCCCCACAGCTGGCAGCTGCATGGGAGAGAGGGATGCAGACCCCAGGAGAGGAGCAGCAAGAGACATCCCTGCAGCCTATGACAAGGCAGAGGCTCAGTCACACGGGTCCAGCCCAGGGACAACCACTGCAAGCCCATCTAAGAGGCACCTTCCTTCCCCAACACCAAGCAAGCATTGTTGAGAACCAGCAGCTCACAACAAGCCCAGCACTCACCAAACACCAGGGATTTACCAGGGCACAGGCTGCAAAGAGGATCAGGCCCCAAGGTATTTAATTAAATGGGAATAACACAACTAAGGTCCTATTGTTAGACACTGCACAAGCACTCAAACAGAAGAATTTTGCTCCCAATTAGAGACTGTTTGTTGTTTTCTTACTTATCCTAGGTTTAGAACACAAATAGGAGACTACCAGAGCAAGGAACTGCACTGGCTGCAGAGGCAGGAGACCCAGGACGGAGCACCACAACAGGCGAGCATCAGCCCACGGGCTCAGCCAGCACCAGGCAACCCAAGAGGAGGGAGAGCACCCTGGGGTGCTTCGCCCACCATCCCAGCCTTCCTGGAAAGGCTGAGGAAAACTGAAAACAATGAGGGCATCAGTAACTTCTCTTTCTGCATTTCTCACTTACTTCTTGCACCAGCCCAAGCAGGCACTGGCCCCGCAGCACTGGCAGAGCTGTGGTGCAGAGCTGTGGCCCCAGGGTACAGCTGTCTGCACACTTCCCAAGAACCCAGGGAGAGTAATAAAGGAGAAAAAGCACATTGTCTTTGATGCACAGCAGAGGGACCAGCACTTCCCAGCAAGTCTGGAAGTGGACAGTGCTCGCCCCAGTCCTGTGAGGAGCCCAGCACAGCACAGTGACCCCAATCCTCCCCGGACACCAACACACTTCCCCACTCCACGCCCGCATCCTCCCCACAACAGCCATACGAGCAGCAGGAGACTAAAAATAAGACTCCAGTGCTAGAATCTGTTTCCAAAAAAGAATTAAAGTTATATTTCAAGTTGACAGTATCTCCTAAAAGTGGATTAACCATGGCAATTCAATCCCACCTCCCCGCAGTGATCCCAGCCCCACTCTTCCTTTGACAGGGATTATTTCAGTGGTGCAAACTGAAGTTCAGAATCCAATTTGTTTCTGCAGAGCATCAGTCTGTACCCCCAGGTAGCTAAGCAGACCCACATGCACCACTCTACCCTTCTTGCTCTTTTTACCATCCCATTTCATACCCTATCCAGGATAAGAGTTTATAGGAGGGACAAACAGAGCCACAAACAGTCATGTTGATAGGGCAAGTCACATCCATTGTGCCTAAGCTGTGAAATACAATTGCAAACAGGATTTTTAATATCTGTTGGTATTTACGAGCCTCTGGCAGAGACCACACAGTGCAGAGGTTACAACGTTTGTCTGAATAGCCCTATGGGATCTTAAGTGTCAGAAAATCTGCAGCCTTTAATAACTGCAGTGAATTTCTGCAATGCCACTGCCACAAGATGAGCATCTCTCAAAGCCCAGCACTGCCCACCCAGGACTGAGGGCAGGACAGCAGCTTGGGGATAGTTCCATGGAGGTTGGCATGGGTTGCCCTCTCCTCCCATGGAGCAGGAGAGAGAGGACTGACCCAAGCCTACTGTGGCACCCTGCAGGGCTGGGGACAGGGCAGAGCTGCAGCAGCATGGCAGGAGCTGCTCTATCGGCCAAAGGCTGATAGCGGGGGACCCGTGCACTTGCTCCAGCTTGATAACAACCAGCTCGTTATTGCTGAAACGCTGCTTACAAAGCCAGGAGGTGGAAACAATGTCTAAAGCCCCGCACCAACACTGCAGATGACCTGGCACTCTGTCCTGGTCCCTGAACAGAGCTGTTCCTCCAGCCAGAAAACCACCTCTGCCCTTCCAAATAGGTGCTGCAACAGCTCAGCCCTGCACTAAGCGTTTACAAACACCTGGCTTGTGCTCAGGATGTTTTTTCTCCACCTCAAAGGACATCACGCCCCAGCAGCACTGAACATCCCCTCCCCACGCCGGGGGACTGTGAGAGGTGACACAGAGACTTTGTGGGACCCCGGGCAGGACAGGGGGTGCTCCTCACGAGTGAGGAGGGTGCTGGATCCAGATCCCAGCCAGGCACCCCCACAGTTACCCGCTGACAGGAAGCAGCCACCCAAAAACGCTTTTAACCGAACTCAGTGGAGATGCCTCAAACCACAAACGCCTCCCGACATGACTGAGAAAAAAAACTCCTGCTAGGGTGGGGTAGGAAGCACTTAACACAGGGCAGAGCTAAACTCGGAAGGCATCAAAGCCAGAAACTCAGTGCACTGAGTTTCTATTTGATCTATCTGTCCCCGAGGCTGCAAAACAATGGTTGCGGTAGGTGTGCTCTCCACAGGGTAACCCAGAGCCCGCAACAGAAACACAGCCTACACACGGGAAAATCAGCCGGCGTCCCCCCCAGCCCCGCACAGCTACCTCCAGACTGAAAAAGGAGATTTAGAGTCCCCTGTGCTACAAGCCTGGAAAACCTGGCACAAATAGCTCGCTCCAAAGCAAAAGTGAACATGAGAGCGCATCTCCCAGCGGCTCCGGCCTTGCGGGCAGAGCCCATTATCCCGCAGGTACCAGGGTGGTGCCTCGGGAAGCGGCTCCGGAACCTCCCGGGGTGTTTGGGCTGTGCTAACACCACTCACCACCGCCTGAACTCCAGGAACTTTGCTAACTACGCACTGCGCAATCAATGACACTGCTGAATAAACAGCAGCGCCCGAAATGATGTTAAAACACTGGTTTTGCCACATTTGCTGTGGAAAAGGAAAAAATGAGTAATTACAGAGTTCAGGCCAAGCAATGAGGTCACGGTGAAATCTCCGAGCAGCTTATGTGGCAGCGGGACGGGATCGGGATGGATGTGGCGGCGCGGAGCGGCGGCGGGGGCAGCCCCCCGCATCCCACCCGGGCAGGAGGAGCCACGCGGTCCGGGGAGCGCGCTGCCGGCCCGGGGAAGTCCCCGCCGACAGGTTTGGGAAGGGAAAAAACAAGGTTTGGGCTCCGGCAGCAAAGGCAGCTCCTGGGGGCTCTCAGGGTCGGACGGAGCCGCGGCCCCGCGGGGAGGGGGATGCGCACCCGCCCGCCCCGCGGGAGAACGAACGCAACGCGCGGCAAAAGGACAACAACAGCGAACTTTTCCCCGCCCGCCGCCCCGGCCCCGCACTCACCAGGCGGCTGAGGCTGCGGCGGAGCATCGCGGCGGCGCCCGGCCCCGCCGCGCTCACCGCCGCATCGCCCGGCCCGGCCCGGCCCGGCTCCTAGTGCGGCCGCGGGCCGCGCCGCCGGGCGCGCTGCACGCCCCGCTCCGAGCCCCGCTCCATGCCGCCGGCCCTGCTCTGCCCGGCCCGGCCCGGCCCCGCTTTGTCCCGCCGCGCCGGGGGCGGGGCCGCCCCGGAGCAGCCTGGGAGTGCAGGGAGCCCCCGCCGCCGGCAGGGGGAGCGCGCCCGGGCGGGGACGGGGGGGGGGACACCGGGGACCCGGGGGGGGAGGACAGCGAGGGGACGGCGGAGACCGGGATCGGGGGGACGGACAGCCTCACCCCCGCACGCTGAGCCCCGTTAGACCCACACCCCACCCTCCCGCCACCGTCCCCACGTGTGCGATTTGTCCTTGGTGCAGGTCCCCCGCTGCTGTGTCACTGGCTTAGAACGGTTTGGGTAGTACCGGACCTTAAAGACCATCTCCGTCCAACCCCTGTCCCGGCAGGGACACCTTCCACTAGAGCGGGTTGCTCCAAGCCCCGTCCAACCTGGCCTTAGCATCCACACCTTTTCTGGACAACCTGCGCCAGTGCCACAACACTCTCGGGGGGAAGAATTTCTTCCCAATATCTAATCCAAACCTGCTCTCTTTCAGTTTGAAGAGGGCTACCCCTTGTGTGACCTGCCCAAGGCATCATTCCCCCGGTCCTATAACTACATGCCCTCGTTAAAAGCCCCTGTCCAGCAATCTTGCATCCACTTTAGGCACTGGGAGGGACTCTAAGGTCTCCTCAGAGCCTTCTCTTCCACAGACCAAACACCCCCAGCTCTCAGCCTGTCACCAGAACAGAGATGCTCCAGCCCTTAGAGCATCTTCATGGCCTCCTCTGAACTCGCTCCAACAGGTCCACATGACACTGCAGGTGGGGATCTCAAGAGTGGGATACGGGGCAGAACCCCCTCCCTCAGCCTGCTGGAGATGCAGCCCAGGGCACGGTTGTCTTTCTGGACTGCAGGCACACAGTCCTCCCCTCCTCTGGTGCAGAAGCCCAGTCGCTGTCACCACGCTCAAGCAGCCAACATAAACACACCTTGGAGCATTTTTCCCAAGTCTTGACTGACCACAGAAGCTGTTTAGAGTCTCTGGGTACTTTCCCCCACTATAAACTCTTCCTGCCGTGTGTGGCTCAGCCTGGCCAGCCTATTCCCAGGGCAGTTTTGCAGCCTCTTAGCCCAGAGCTGCCCAGCATTCCCTGGTGCCTCCAGCCTTCCCACAGCACCCAGGCTAAGCACACACCCCTTCCCCTGGGCTGGGATAGCGCCAGAGAGGAAGCTGAACTCGCCTGAAATGCTTCCTCCAGGGAGCTTCTCCCTCATCGAGCAGGCACAGAGCATGAGAATGTTAATAAATATAAACCACCAAAATTGAGAAAGAAAGGATGTAACCTAACAAAATCTACATGTTTTTGTTATGTTTTTGCATCATTACTGCCTAGCAATAAAACAGCCTTTTCTGGAGCAATATCCTCTGCAACAGCGCAGGGCAGGGACTTTTCCTGGTGCTGTCCCTTGCTGACAGCTCCAAGCACCTCCAGGAGCAGGCAGCTCCTCGACCCCAGTGCACAGGTGCTGCTGCCATTTCAGCAGCTTGCATTGTTCCCGTTTTAAAGTCAGCTTCTTCCTGGGAACTGAGGAAAACTCACCTTGTGGCACCACAACTGGGCCTAGAGAGCAGCTGTCAGCTTCCAGAGACCTGGAAAACACACAGAGATTTTCCACTTCCCATTTTTAAAGCAAGAATAGCATCACATTGATTTTACTAAGGCTAAACCCAGTCACATTTGCTCTACATAAGCACCCACTGTCTGGCAGTTTTACACAGTGTGATATGTCTAAGCCTGCACAGAAAGCCTGCCCCAGCACCAAAATAGAAGTCAGGTGTCGGACAGGCAGGAGCCTATGGGGTTTTTTAACCCCACTTCTCCCAGGGCAGCAGCAGATGGATCAGTGCAGGCTCCCACATCCCTGCTGAGCGAGGCAGCACCCCCGAGGGCACAGCCAGTGCTCATCTGAATCCCAAGTGCAACCTTCCCACTATTCCCTGTGCAGCTGTGCTGTTACTCACCTTTCCACACAAAGGCCCAACCACAACAGAGGAAAGCAGAAAACAATGCCAGGCATTTTAAAATAATGAATGGCAATTGTTAAACATCTTTATATAATGCCTAACCAGTTTGGCTGTAGAGTTCCCTCCCCCACAAAACAACAGAGAACTCAAGTTAGACCAACACTACCCTGCAGCTTTTGCACGGCTTTTTGGGTACTTTCCTGATGTTTTTCTAGCCTGTTTGTGTTGGCTAGAAGAGGGAGCTGTTGTTCTCAGACATTTTTCTGCTGCAGGGCTCTGTGGTAGGTGCTGAGCTGACCAAGCCATGCCCAGTGAACCACCAGCCTTTGGGGTTAGGCAGCTGCATGTTTCCAAAAGCCAAGGCAATCTGGCTTACCTGGCCCACGGAAAAATAGCTCTATTCTTCTCTTCAATCTATTCCTAGAGGTACAGTTGCTCCTCACCTTGCACCTGCATTAACTGATCACAAGGAGAGTTGGTCTCACCAGCAGAAGAGAGAATCCATGCATCTGCACTTGTCCTTACAATTCCTGTGCCATACAAACTGCAGCCCCTACCCACTTCAGTTTGAAATGCTGATGTCTTAATTTTTTTAAAGTTTGCTGGGATTAGGAGCAAAATGCAAGACTTGGACGGTGATACAGAATTAAACATTAGATAATTAGCTTTAATGCACTGCCAGCAGTGAGAGAGACCCTTTTCCAGGAAGCTCCCAGATGAAATAAGTCCAAGCACAGCTGGTAAGAGCTACAGGTGAGTGCCTGGTCTCCCAAACTCAGCCAGAGCACAACCATAGTATCCTGCTGTGAACCAGATTGTTTGAATCCATCCATCTCCTTACTTAACCCCGAACAGCCAAAGGCAGGATTGCACTGGAGAAACCAAGGCAGCTGTCACCCCCCCTGTGCTGCTGACACAGTGGCCTCGGGGCAGCGAAACCCCTATCTCAGCAGAAACCAGCCCCGCAGAGAGGAAGCAAACAACCCTGACTGGGCTTTTTCACAGCCTGGAACAGCCTGAACCATTCCGCTGCTGATTCGGTAGCAACTGTACCAGTTCACAGGTCCTTACAGGGGAAATCTGTTTTCCATGCGCCTTTTGAAGCCACGAACAGGCGGTGCCGTGCGGAGCGCGCCCGGGGCTCAGGCGGTACCCAAAGGGCTCCTGCACGGGGCTGGCCGAGTCTGTCCCACACCCAGGCACGCCCTGCCCGTGGAAGGGGACCACGAGGGGCAGGCCCCTCTCCGAGGGAGACTTTTGCACGATACAGCTTGGTTGGAACCCATCCCCACTTCGATTAGCACAAAAAAATGAATTATCCAGGACATCAGCCAAGCGCTCAGCAGACTGCAAACGGGGCACAAACAGAGGGAGCCGAGGGATTGCCTTGAACACCTCACAGCTTGGGTAAATCCATTAAATCCTCTCACAAAATAGTTTTCATGTCCTGTGAAAACCTCTGTTTGGACTGTTCACGGCGATGGAGGTTTCTGAAGCTCAGTCCCTGGCAGGTAGCACAGCAGGAGGCGGGAGCCAGGCTCCCCTCTGACCTTGGGACACACTCTAACCCTCACCGCCTTGTGGGATTTTTCGGTTGTTTTTTTTTAAACATTTATTTTTGCAGTGTTCTTTGCTTCTTCTGCCATCGTGTGGCCAGTTGGAGGATGAAGAGCTGTCTGTAAAACATGCAATCGGCTTTCCGTGTCTTTCCATCATAAAACTTTTATGGATTTTTATAACATCCGGTGTTTTATGAAGTCAATGGAGATGTATTGCTTCTCATCAAGGTCCTTCCCTCCGCCTGACGGGCACTACAGGTTTGTCTTTAGTGTTGCCACGGCTTGAAGTAGGTCTCGTTAACCCAAGCGTGTAGGTTGACAGCTAATTTATTGCGAGGGCATGACCCGCCCATTGACTGGCTGCTCCTCACACTGGGCAAGAGGATCCGGGACAAGGCACTCGCTGCTGAGTGCCACCCACTTCTGAGGCGATCCCATCCCCCTGACAACCATTCCAGGGCCACCTCCATCTGGGAAAGCGAGTTC
>QWTY01021289.1:2922-14612 GCA_008033365.1 Pseudorectes ferrugineus
TCATACTGGGTACTGTTGAAAGCATTTAAGGAACAATGAAATCATCATAGAATTGTTTATGTAGAAAAAGTCTTCTAAGACCATCAAGTCCAACCATTAACCCAGCACTACCAAGTTCACCACTAAACCATGTCACCAAGTGCCACATCTACACGCCCTTTAAATCCCTCCAGGGATGGTGACCCACCACTACTCTGGGCAGCCTGTTCCAGTGCCTGACCACCCTTTCATTGAAGGAATCTTTCCTAATATCAAATCTAAACCTCCACTGGCACAGCTTGAGGCCATTTCCTCCTCTCCTGTCACTTGTTACCTGGGGAAAGAGACCACCCCCACCTGGCTGCACCTTCCTGTCAGGGAGTTGTAACGAGTGATAAGGTCTCCTCTGAGCCTCCTTTTCTCCAGGCTGAACAACCCCAGACCTGTGCTCCAGACCCTTCCCCAGCTCTGTTGCCCTTCTCTGGATGCACTCCAGCACCTCAAGGTCTTTCATGTAGTGAGGGGCCCGAAACTGGACTCAGAATTTGAGATGCAGCCTCCCCTGTCTGTATCCATGGAGGCAGTGCCACAGTGGTCAATGAGAACATCACACAAACAAGCAAAACAAGTACACAGCAAGGTTTTTCTTAAAGTCAGGACACTTGTCTGTGTCTTTTGATGTGTTGATATTTCAATCTGGTGAAGTGGATTTCCTCTTTTCTATGTGATAGCTTAGCTGAGTTTTAATCCTTACTTCATTTCTATGGCACTCCAAAGTCTCTTGAGATTAAATCTTATGTCTGAGTTGATACAACTGTTATGGATATGTACACAGAGAAATTGAAAAGTTCTCCAACTGACTACTTCATGAGTGGCCCCTTCAGTTTTGACTGAAAATAACCAAGAGTTCAAAAAAACAGAACTATTCTCTGATAATGTCCTATGTGCTGTATGTTTCCCACACTTGAAAGCAGGTATATTTTGCATAGCTCATGACCCATGAAGGGACAGGCGACAGCGACAGCTTACAAGTGATACATGGCTGCAGGGATAGCTGGCTGCTTCTAGTAAAACAGTATCTAAAGTAGCAATACATTATCAAACAAGAATTTTTGTACTGTTTATTTTGGATGTTAGTACCATGGAGAAGCTCACACTGCAGTGATATCTGTGTGTTTGTATGCATTCACTCATGCAAAGTTTATACATGGAACAGATCACCAGATATAGAAAGGTCCTGGGAGAAGGGAAATGCAGAAAGATTTTTAAGGTATTGTCATGTGATCCAACTAGCCCGTGACATTTCATTTATGGTGCTGTCTGCAATAGCTGAAGGTGATGTTAAACCTGGCCCCAGCCCAAGGGACTTGTCCTTCTTCCATGGGAATCAAAGGCTGGCTCTGGAGCCTCCTAATCACTTCCTCCCCACCCTGATTGAGACGTGACTCCCTACTGCTCTCATCTTACTCCAGATTTTGGATAGCACTTGTGACAGTGGCAGCTGTGGCTTTGTGTGTCAGCCAAGCTGCTTCATGCATGAGCTGCCCTGTGAAGAAGAGCTGAAGAGGTGTCCTGGTGAAGGACACAGCAGGATCGTTGGGGCAGGTGCTGAGCAGGAGGAATGTGGGTGTGAGGAGAGGATAAAGTTCCATGAATATGTAAGGAAGAGAGGGAGAAGACATGACAGACATGTGAATTAATCAGTAGCAGAGGTGGGTTCAGGGAGGATGTTATTTGAAGGTGAGGATGTCAGAGTTTCACTTAAAATGATGGACAGAGATTTCAAAGCTATCTGAGCAGTGCTGACAGGCCGGGGTGACTGCAGGAGTAGGGGACAATGATGGAGCTTCCAGTTTCTGGGTCCTGGTTGATGCACAGAGGCTGTGGGGGAAACCACAGCAGGATTTAGGCATGGGTTAAATATGTGAAGCAAAGTGCTGCAGTCAGAAAACTTACTAGTTTAGAGCCTTCAGAAATAAGAATCTTGTATTGTGTTGTAGGACACAGGTGCAGAAGTGGTTGTCCAGAAGGAACTATTTCCCGGAGTGCAAGTAAACACTGAATATTTTGAAGAGGAACAAAAGGTCAATGAGCTGAAAAATGAAGTGGCTGAACTGGATATGGTGCTTATAAATGAGCAACTAAAAGAGCTGGAGGTATGGAAACTGCGAAACTATTCCTCATTGTTAATGTAGTGATACACTTGCAGAATTGTGATTCACTTGGGCAAACCAAAGTTGTTACCCATAGCCTTATCTGAGGTTTGACTGCAGGATTAGTCAGTTTGTCTGCGAACACCGTGCCTTGATGCATGCCCATGTAAACCCCACAGTTTGTACTGCTCTTCCAGAGTGCAGTAGTAGGTACACCTAGAATTGCACGTGTGCTTCCGTGAGGTGCTCCTTTGCTTGTGGATGAGCAGGAATATGTTTGTAGGTGAATCAGTATTTAGCCGTATTTTGCGTTGAAAGCTGAGAGTCTTCAAGATCATCCTTTAATCTCCTCTCTCTCTGTGGTGGGCTTGATTGTAGAATTTGAAAACTGAGCTGGAAACGTGGAAAGCAAAGTCTTTGTGCCACAGTGAAGAAGCAATTCCCAATGGAACAGGATTGAACGGATCAGAGCTGCAAACCATGGAGCCTGTGGTGCCCTGCTGGGACAGGCTGCTCCAGGAACTAGAAGCTGTAAAGGCAGTGAAGCAACAACAGTGCTGTTTAATTAATGAATACCAGAAAAACCTTTCTGCTGCACAGTCCTCAATGAAAAATTTGTCAACAGAAAAAGATAACATAAAAATGTAAGTATAGTGGAGGGGCTTGGTTAAGAGGTTGCAGAACAAATATGGCCCTACACTGAATTCCGTGCCGTGCTTCAGTAATGCTCAGACAAGAATATGGAGTTAATCCACATCAAGAGAAGTCTTAGAGGTTTGTAAGTTTGTGAACAGAGTTAAGCAGAAGAATTTCTGGTGGTTCTCTGCTATCCTTAAGCAACATCTACTCTATTCTTTAGGCAAAACAAAGAAGTAGTTGCTGGGCTAAAAACCTATAAAAAAATCCATCTTAAAATATTTTTTAAAAAATGTGGCAGATGTGAAATACTCATTTTTCTTTAGCGACTGACTGATTCTAATTTTTTTTCTGAATGAAATATCTCTTTATTCTGAAAACTAACCTTACTTGATAGGAAGAATTCCATGGCAAAAAGTAAGTCTACATTACCAATCCAGAGGTAACCAATGCACAAAAAATATCTATCTGCTAAATGTATTTTAGATGGGCATTTAAAAAATACTCGTGGAAATAAAAGATGAGTAGATTCATTTGGAAGAGTTTATCTTGCATGAATGGAAATTTCTCGGGTTTTTTTATAACCAAGTTTTATCTTCATTGTCAGCCAGAAATTGCTATAAAACATGGTTAATTCACTTAGAGATAACACTGTTGTTGATTTTTAAAATGAGGCCTACAATCTATATTAGTATATACTGCAATTTTAGAGAATATACAGTAGAACATATCTTTTCTGAAGAGATATCTGTGAACAGTGAATGCTCTACTGATAAGCAAGAAATAGTGATACTGCAAGGGTGGTTATGGAATTCCTGAGAGAACATTGAGAGATAGGTGTGATTAAGTGAATAAAGTTAGTGAATTGTACCCTAAACAGTGAAATTTGTTTTTAAAAACGTCTATGTATAAGCAGAATTCATTACTTTTGAACACTTGTATTTTTGGCAGGGGTCCTATGAACAACACAGTTCTTCTGGAGAAAATTAAGGCATGCGTAGAGTCCTTACGAAAAGAAAGAGATGTCTTAAACCAGTTGCAAAGTCAGCAAGAAGTTTTATCTCAGCATTTGACATGTATGGATAAAGTGTTGACAGAAAGCCAAATGAGGCAACTGGAGCACTGGTGGCAGCATGTGGAACAAGCAGTGCAAAAGAAACATGATCAGGTTGTGGCAGAAATCGATGAATTTAACCTGCTTATGAATAAAGCACGGGATATTCAGAGGCTGATACAGGAACAGTATTTGCAAGCAGAGTTACATTCCTCAGCTGCAGGAAAAGCCAAAGACCCTCTAATTTGGACCACAGAGCTACAGGATATTAAACATGGTCTTTCGCTATTAAAAAGAAGGATTGAGCTGCAGATGAAAAGAATTTGGAGTGATCAAGAGAAGGTGGCTTTGGAGGACTCTATACATGATTTGCAGAGCAAATTGGAAGCATTATCAGCACAACAAACTCCTCAAGAGGATATTCAGACCACTGGTCCTGCTCTCATGAAACATGAAATGATGAAGAGGCTAAAAGAAAATATTTCATGGGTCAAAGATTCACTGTCCCACCTTGATCAGAAAGCAGCACTTTTCCCCAGTGATGTCAAATCACAGATCAGAAATTGTCAGCTTATGAACACAGAAGTCCTGAACAGAGAACCTGTGGTTGTATCCCTGGATTATGGGCTCCAGCACATCCTTCCCAGCTTGGAGCCAGAGGAGGCCTCTGATATGACCTTCCTTTTACAAACATTGAAGAATTCATACAAGGCTCTTGTTTTAAAATCTGCTCAAAGGCTGCAGCACTTGGAGCTCCAGCTGGAGGAGAGGCAAAGACTCACTGCAGAAATAGACAAAGTTCACTCCCAGCTTCGCAAAGCCGAGCTGATGGCCAGGCCTGACCCAGACCAAACCAGCACATGCTCGGAGCTGGTCAGCCAACAAGCCATTCTAAAGGAGATGCTAAAGGACATACAGGAAATAGAAGGGCTTATCTCATCCCACTGTAAAGAGAGTCAGGTCACAGCTGGGCAGCTGAGCCTGTCTGAACAACTGTTCTTGATTGATCAGTTAAGAAGTCTGAAGAATAGAGCAAGGAGGACACAGAGGCAAATTCAAAGTAAACTTCATGAAGTAGAAAAAAAGACAGCTGTCTCCAGAGAGTTTGCTGAAGGAATAGCTTCGTTGCAGCAGGATCTTAATGATCTACAAGATGGTGAAATGAACCTGAAAGATGATGAATTAGTAGGTGCCAAGCAGGGAGTGAAGGACAAATGCAAAGCACTGAAAGAAAAAGTGTTAGCTTTTCAGTCAAATTTGTCACAAGTAATGAAGTACAAGGAGATATTTGAATGCGTAGGTCTGAAATGGGACTCACTGCAGCTGGATGAATTGCAAACTAAATTTTCTAAAATTAAAAATAAAATTAAAGGGAAGATAATACACTTGGAAAATATTGTTAGGGAATGGGATAAAATTCAAGTATTGCTAAATGAAATCCAGACTGTGACATCCACTGTAAGAAAAGAAGCTAATATCCTAAATGATAGCTCCAGCTCTTCTCCTGCTGAGAATGTCATATCTGCACAGATTCTATTGCAGGCAGTTCAGCAAATCTTGTACTTAACCCAGGAGGCAGCAAATCAAATAAACAAAAATGAGATCTTTGATACATCATTCAAAGAATCTAAGAGGAAAGAAATAAAGAGCCTGGAGAAAAACGTTGAGGAATTGAATCAGTTTCTTCAAAACCTGGTCTCTGGGCTCCAGAGTGTAAACAAGGAAGGTAGCCAGAATGAAGTAGAAAATATATTCCACATCATAAAGCATATTCAATTAGAACTCCAGCAGCCACTTGTGATAGACATAAATACAATGCAGGACGAAAAGCTGCGATGGGAAGCAATTCAGAATATGATGGAAGCAAAGTTTTCTGCTCTTAAATGTAGAATGGAAAAAGGGAGGGAAAACCAAGAAGAAAAATCTCCTGCTGCTGCTATAGAAACAAAGTTAGAGACACTGCAAGGCCAGGAAGCACAACTGAAGGCAGACATTGCTGCCCGTGTTGTAAGTATATTCAATGAAAGTGAAGTATTGACATATGCCTTTCCCCAGTAATTAGATTAGGTCTCTGTGACTGTGGCATTTTTATTTTCATGACTCACATCCTCATTTATTCTAACAGCTGAATTGGCCCCTGATCATCTCTGCATTGGTGCATAGGATGGGAGTCATGATAGAAACCAAGGATACAAAGAAAGTTGTGTTCAATTTGATTATAATGAATCAGTGGGGATTAGCACAAGAAAAGAATGGTAAAGAGGAGGAAGGAAAAGGCTATGTTGAAATGTTCAGCTGAAGAGAGACTGGGTGTAGTCATCCTGTGGTTATAGGCAACATTTTCAATAGTGACAATGATGAAAAAATCCAAGCACCTTGTTTCTGCTATAAAGAGAAGTTTTACCAGTTGGGAATGATCAAGAAGATTAAAGCACAGGCCAAACCAATGTGATCAGGAAGGGTGAACATAATTCCTGTCCTGAGGGCAGTCAGTCCACGGGTTACACCACTGCTCTGTGACTACGTAGGTAGCAAAATGTGTTTGCCACATGTCCTCCCTCACCTCCTCAGGCCAGTTCTGGCAGCATTGGTCTCAAAGACAGCCAAATGTGAAATTCTAAGACCATGTGGTGATCCAGAGGAGCACAGCAGCCTTTCTTTATTGTTCCTTTGTCTTTTTAATGCTTTCAGAGTGCCCTGGAGGAGGCATGTAGGGCCGGTGAGCTTTATACCAAGGCCCTTCAGAGGGCTGCCAGGTTCCTCGAGGACTATGAAGCTCCAGCCCAGGCTGCTGCAGAAGAGCTCTGTAGCTCAGAGGAGATCTGTCAGACTCCACAGTGGAAAGAGGAAGAGTTCAACTCTGCAAAGGCTGACTTAGAAAACCTGCACTCCAAGCTGAAAAATGTAGTGAAACCAGAAGACAAAGCATGTCTGGAAAATGCTTTAAGAGAACTAGTGGAAAAGAGTCTGGCATTAAGGAAGAAGGCTCAAAGAAAGGAAGCTGATGAACAGAGGTGGGTTTAAGAGATCTTCATAGATCTTGTTCCTTATTATGAGAAACTTGACTGAAAATAAATCCAATGGCGTTTCGGCTCTGGTAGAAATTCAGGTATTCAGAAATTCCAGCAGAAAGAACTATAAGCATTCCTGTTGTTCTCAGATGTGATTGTTAAGGAAGGAAAATTGCCAGACAATAACCATATTGGTGCTAATTTACAGTGCAGTCATTTGTTGTATATTCCAAAACATGGGGCTTGAGTGAGGGTCATAAGGTGCCAGAATCAGAAGAAAGCACATTTCTAGTCTCTAGTCTACAGTCTTCAATGCTGGTGGAGGTTAGAATAGTTTTTAGAGGGTCTCTAATTCATGTCTTCCACAGGCTGTTCTGATGGCTTGAGAAAGTAAAGTCCAAACAAGGAACAGGCTGTAGTTTCCTTCCTTCAGGTACAGAAGTCTGGAAGGCCTTCAGATACATGTGTAGAAAAAGTCTGGGAGAGAGAGTAAAGGATTTTTAAACTGCTTGATCATGATTCAGTCATCAGTAGCTCAGGTGTCAAACCTGAGGTGTTTAACAAATGCTAATTGACGATAACTTGTGAAACAGTCAGGACTACAAGTTCATAAGGTTTTTTAAAACTTTTATTCTATTGGGCATTATGGTTGGAGAGAGGAACAACAACAGCAACAAATTTTGATTGCTCCATTTATTGTTTCATGCAGGTATTTTGAAAAACACAAAAGCTACACAGAAACCAAAGATAAAGTGTGTGATAATCTTGAGAAACTGGAAAAGATGCTTAGACAGTCTTTGTCTAAGATTCCAATGTCTTATAAAGAAGCTTTGGAGCATTTGGAAGAATGCAAGGTAAGAAAGGCTCTGAAGAACTTGAAAAGCTCATGCAAAACTAATGCAGCTATGCACACCATGTGATATCATAGCAGAAAAGTGGAATTCCTTATTCTGTATTTATATATGTGTATATATAAATTTAGGATAAAATCTTTGTCCTATATGTATACATAAAACCACAGAATATATTAATATATTTATATACTTGTTGAAAGACCAGGTATAATAGACCATGTGAAATGAGTATATCTTACTGCTGTAGAAATCAAAGATTTTATTTACCCCATCTTTCTCCACAGTCACAGCCAACAGAATTCTCATTATGACCCTATTATAGCAGCTCAGTGGAGCAATTGCCGTTTTCCTAGAGGATCCTAATCACGTTAGTGAATAGTTCATTAATACTTCTGACTGTAGTATTTTATTTATTTATGTGGATTTTTTTCCTCTAAGATTTTAGTCTCCAACATTGACTCTGCTGAAGAGGATCTTGTGAAGCTGAGGCAGATCTCTGGAGAGCTGATGAGGTTATGCAGAGGAAGTGACAGGGCTCTGGGCAGGATTGTAGCAGTGCTGTGGGAAAACTGGCTGGGTTTGGTTGAGGCAGCCAAAGGACTGGAAATTACCTGTGAAGAGCTAAAGCAGGAATGGAAATTCATCAATGAAGAGGTGAGTTGCTCAACATCTGTAAGTTTGGTGGAGATGGGGCTGTGAGTAGAATGGCCTGTAAAGGGCTGAGATTAGTGCAGGACATCATTTCCCACCCGCTGCTTGGTTATCCCCACCCTTTCTTGAACCCAGAGTCAGAAATTCTGGGGTTATTTATTCAACCCTTGGAACCCAGAACAGCTCTGCATGGGGTTATGGGCTTTGTTAAAGCAAACTCAGATGTTTTGTCACTCTTCAGAGGTTCAAGTTCTGACTGTGTAATTCCCAGTACTTAGTCACCCGTGTGAGTAAATGAGTAATGTAACTTAAGGTGGTGGAATAAAAGAGCACTTTATCTCATGCTTTACCATGGTGTTTACTTAGCTGGAACGAGAAACAATAATTCTCGATAAGCTCCAGGAAGAACAGCCAGAAAGCCTTAAAGAGAAAGAAAAGGCCACCAGAGAGGAACTGGTGGAGTTGCTAGATTTTGTGAACTCATTTGAGGAAAACATCAACCAGCAACAGCTCCTCTTGCTCTTGCTTCTTCACCGGATAAGAAACATCCTGAATACACCTGAAAATGCGGAGGGAGAAGCTGCCCTTCCTGCCTTGTGTGAGATAAAGGCAATGCAGGAGCGCTGTAAAAAGTAAGTGGTGTGAAATTTCTGTTGAAGATGTGAGATAGGACTGTTTACAAGCACAGGATTTTACTGGATATCAAAGAATATATAAAAGCTGCAATGGAGTTTAAAAGACAATAAATGTCTGCTGGGTCAGACCAATGCTCCATCTCACCCATCTGCTGTCTCCAGCATGGGCATTGGGGGATATCATTTAGGGAGAAGACCTGAGCCTGGCCATGTCATTTGTGGGCTGCAATTTGTGTTCAAATTCAGTAGGAATCAAGGAACGATGGTCCGTTTTAGAGGTTCCAAGCTCTTGTGAATTTTGAGATTTCCCACTCTTAGGAAAATCAGACCTTGTGCCTTTTGCAACTTTCATCTTATTAAGGGAGTGCCACTGTCTAAAATTCGCCCCAAATAACTTTTACAAATCTGATGATTGTAGTCACCCTTCTCTGGGTCTGCTTTTGGACATGAGAACCTTTGTGAACAACATCTGCTCTGACAGCATCTTCAGACTCTGAGAACCTGAGCCCTGTTTGCTGTTTAGATATGCCTGCTATCTGATTTGGTCTACCAAATGTCCTTTGTTTAGCACTATCTGAAGACTCACTTTAAAGAAACTGAGATAATAAGTGACATAAACTCATAGATTTAATTACAGAAAAAAAATACTCAATTGCAGACAAATGTGGTTCTGGATATATATACCTGTATAATATCTGTATTAAGCATGCTCTTTGCTCCTACTTAGTGTAGAGCCTAAAACAATGTATTCTTTCTGGTAATCTTTCATAGGTTGTACAAAAAGGCTCAAGACCATAAAGATTCTGTGAAAGCTGAGATTCAAGAGAGGAACAAGGTCACTGAAGAAATTAGTGCTGTGACAAATGCATTACAGAATGCTGCATCTGTGTTATTGCAGGATGCTGATGGAAAGGCTGAACAGCTGGAGGTTGGTATTGTGACATTCAGAATATCTCCTGGTTTGTGTTGGTGCTTGAACTTGCTCCACATAAAATTAATGGCAAGGTCTATGCACATTGACTTAAAGACAATGAATCTGGCTCAGCAGAATGCAACTGACCCTGCCGTGGCCTTGGTTTGTGTTTTTTTCCCCTGTGTGGATCAGTAAGCAGGCACAGAAGTATTTCCAAGTTGCAGAGAAATTCACAGCCAGCTGCATTCCTTTTAGGAAGGGCTGCTTAGTGTACACCCTGCATGCTTTCCCCTCTGCAAACCTACCCAGGGCAGCTTCAGATGCTCTGGATTTGATGTCCCACATTGGGGGTTAATCTGGTAAATGATTTTTTAAAAGATCAAGTTGTGATCAAGACCATGGTGTCCACCAGCAGCCACCAGCAGTCTGCACATTTCTGCATTTCTTGACTTCATGAAATAGTGTTATTCCTAACACTTCCTAAAAATATTTATTTATTTATTATTTTAATTGTATTTGTTTCAAATTACTCCTATTGCATTTATATTGCTATCATAATTTTTAAATCTTGATCAAAAAATTGGTTTTAATTCTATTCAATCCAGTTACCTGTTAACTACAGAACTTTATAATTTATTTATTTTAGCCTACTGAAGTATAGTACAGATTTGGGCTCTCTTTGTTGAGTCTTGTATAAAAACTGATTGGCTGTGCCCATCCTAGCAAAGGGCTGGGAAAAATACAGAAGCCAAAGACCACGGTGGCAGATAGGGGTTTAGCATGAAAGAGAAATGTTTGTTACATGTTTAGGAAGTTCTGAAAACCCATGAGCTAGCATTATGGTGGTGAGACCTTGGATTTGTCTGAAAGGGCTGGTTTTCTATTTAAAATTATTTAGAATTAGAATTTAGAGTTGTGTCTGCTTTTTTAATGAGTTCTTTGTATCCAGAAGGAAATTTTACTACTGCAGGTGCTTTATGCATGCTCTTTTCCCTCCCATCCAAACTTTGCTTCTCTGAGCTCCTAAAACTCACCCAGAAATGAGTTTACACATTGTTCCTTTTTCTGATAGCAATGGCACAAGCAAATGTTAGCAGCAATTCCATCAAATGATTTCTTTTTAGCACTATGTCACAGCAGGCCTGTTCCTTTTGAGAAGACTGAGCTGAAAGGATTGAAGAATTCATTAATTTTATATAGTCCAAACACCAGTGAGCCAAAACCTGCAGGGCAATTTCATCCCTTACTTCCAAAGGAAATCTAGTTCATATGAAATCTATAGCATTAGTCAGGACCCCATTGCATCTATTGAGTGGAAATACTATTTCACTTTGAGATGACAAGCCTGATTTAGCTGGGTGACAAAAGTTTTAATTCATCCACACAGATGAAAAGGGGAAGTGTTATTATCTTGTCTCTTAGGAAAAAAATTGGGACAGTCTTGACAGGCATCTGCTTTCCAGCTAAATAATCTGTGAAATGTGAACATGCAGTAATACACAGAAACCAGTTTGCAGAGACGTGCCTTGTTTTTGGAGGTGAGAGTTGTAACTGATTCTTTCCAGTTCAGGTCAGGGAAATCTGTGAACTCCCATAAATATTGTCACAATCTTAATTGGGCCGTTTGACAACAGCAGCCTTCTCCCTGAGAGAATGAGGCACACAGCTGTTTTGTGGGTTTGAGGGTTTGTTTTTTTAATATCAGACCCAGTTGTTGTGGGATGACAGGAAATAAATCAATCTCAGTCTGTTACATATTTCTGTGTGTTGCATTTGTATGAAGGAAAAGATTCCCAAGTGAAGA
>QWTY01021291.1:0-17008 GCA_008033365.1 Pseudorectes ferrugineus
GAGGGAAGGGGGAGGCTCCTGCCTTCCTTAGCAGACACCTGTCTTTCAAACCAAGACACCTATGCAAATTTAAAGCCCTTTGGAGAATCTTTCCAGGAGATTACAGAAAATCATAGAAAAGTAGATTGAAAGAGATGCTAGAGGTCACCTAGTTCATCCTCCTCCTCAAGCAGTCTGTCTAAACCAATACCATTTCTGAATAAAAGTTTGCTAGACCTTACAGTCCCATTGTGATAAGAATTTGTGTGTTTATTACACACCACAAAGGTGTAACAGGCACCTTCTGCTCAGCTTTACCGACTTCTCTAAATCTTGCTGTTAGGATCATAAATCACCATTAGATCTGGACAAGAGTTTCATAGAATCATGGAATCATTTAGGTTGGAAAAGATCTTTAAGGCATGGAGTCCAACCATTAATCCAACACTGCCAAATCCGCCAATAAACCAGGTCCCCAAGTGCCACATCAACATGTCTTTTAAATACCTACAGGGATGGTGATTTAACCACTTCCCTGGGCAGCCTGTTCCAATGCTTGACCACCTTTTCAGTGAAAAAAAGTTTCCTAACATTCAGTCTAAATCTTCCGTGGTGCAACTTGAAGCTGTTTCCACTTCTTTGTCTTATTAGTTGGGAGAAGAGACCAACCTCCATCTGGCCAAAACCTCCTTTCAGGGAGTTGTAGAGAGTGATAAGGTCTCCCCTGAGCCTCCTTTTCTCTAGACTGAACAAGCCCACCTCCCTCAGATGCTCCACATCAGACTTGTGCTTCAGACCCTTTTTTACAAAAAAGTTCTGTTTGTCTACAACAACAACTCTTGATTTCCTAATATAAGATGCCAAAACCCCTCAGTCTTACAAGTATTGCCACGTGTCTGGCTCCTTCTCAGCTTCACAAAATTAATTAATTTCCTCTTTGGAAATTACGAGCTTAGACCTGTGTTTGTAGCTTGTGTATATCAGCTGTGATGGGTTAAGTTTCTTGCACTTTCTTCTGTTACTGAAAGGACCTTGCTGTTTGCACTCACAGAACTGGAATGTGTCCTTTGTGCTACTCTGGTTTCACTTAAGCTATGATTTTCTTCATGAACATGAAGCCTTCCCACTAACAGAAGTAACTGAGTGAGGGTAACAAGAGTTATCATTGCATGCCTCTGTGCAGGATGTATCCTTTCTCTTCACCTGAAATTTCTCCCACCTGGTTTTTCCTAAGTAACTTCCTGAAAATCACAGGAAAATGGGTTATTGCTTTTTGTTCTGTATAAAATTGAAGGTACAGGAATAACTTGTCTGTGCAAATACAGACTTTAGGACTGTGTAGGGCTAGCTGGTATGCTGGAAATCTTAGGAGAGGCTTTCTTACCTTGAAGTAGCAGAACCTTGGCAGGGCCATGGTCTTTTCTGGCCCAAGTTGCAGCATCAAATGGAGAAGGGGCAGAATGCAGGACAGTACCAGTTTACACAGGAGTGACCAGATAAAAAGACTCCATTCTGTATGCTCCACCAGTAGTTTCAGTGGATATCTCAGTGCACACTCTTCCATCTGTTTGGTTACCAGAAATTCACCTAATGCTGATAGACAACGATCCCATTATTAGATCACATCATTTTTAAAGTCGGATCTATATCTCTCCTTTTTATAGATTGCATATAATAACGAAGATAATTTGGATGACCACCAGAAGAAACTATTCTTGACTATTGAGGTAATAGGAATAATTTGAAATTTTGTCACCTGAAAGTAAAATGGAATGGGTGGATAATGAGAAGAGCATCTCATAAGTTTGATACCTTTAGTCCTAGTATGAAATTATTATGCCTTCCTTTTTATCTGCCTGAAAACAGAGCTGAAAAGGGCCGAAGGAGGAGGGGTGTCCTGGGCAGTAGTGTTGTGGCAGTTGTGCAAAGGGGGTGCCTATTATCTTTGACAGATAGGCAGGGAAGGCTCGGGAATGCAGCTGTATGGCACCAGTGCGGGTCCTGCGCTAAGTGGGCTGACTCATGTACCAGACACAATTATTCTGCAGCTCTCCCTGGGCTCACTTTATCTGTCTGGGAAGCTGACATAGCTGCATCACTCCTGTTAGCTTGTGAAGGCAGGCTGAAGTATCATTGCTCCATAGTCTTTTGCACAGGGAGTTGTCCTCATAAATGCAGACTATTAAAACCCAAGCTAAGCATTCATCTGTGTCCTTATCCTTCTGCAGTGGTATCCCTGCACTGTGTAGGAATCTGGCAGGGTGAAAATTATGAGTCAGAGTTCCCCCTAAGTCAGCTGTCCAGGACTAACAATGTGAATATCCTTTCTGTGCTTGCCTGTGCAGCTGCAGCAGGACAGAAGCATTAAAACCCAGATAGATTACTCCCCTGCACTTCCAACCCTGTCCTTAAACAGGCTTAGTTCCTTCTACTTATTCTGTGTTTTCTTAGTTCTGTAGCAATTTCCATTTCAATACATTTTTCTTCACAGACTCTTGGGTTACTAGTTTTTCATCCAATATTTATTTTAAATATTAATTGTAATTCTATGTTTTCTTCACAGAAAAAATCATCTTACTACAGTGCCTCTTCCCAGTAGATCCTTCGTGTTTCAACACTGAGTGTTTTTTCTTAACTTACAGTAATAATGTGTCTCTGCAGTAGACCCTGTGAGTAGAAAAATTTAGCTTGGAAAAGACGTTTAAGATCACTAACTGCCAAAGGGAGCAAATTTAAGGAAAATTTGCCTAGCAAAGGCTCATGAGGATCAACTTTGTGACTGCAGCAGTTTCTCAGTGTACTTGTAGGTGCTGTTGGTATCTTGCACAGCTGAGTGCCTTCAAGTGGCAGATGGGATTGCAGAAGCTTTTCCTGGGATCAGGAGACAAGAATGCGCTTTTAAGCACATTGAAGTGAAAATTAGCTGTGAAAGTTAAAGGCAGATAGAAACTAAGATGAGGTTTAAATAATTCTCAGTACAACTCAGAAGCAAATGAAAAGGACATTTCAGGATTACAAATGAAACGAAAGAATAAAGGTGAATTGGGGATTGTAAAAAAGCAGGCAGGGAAGAAAATCCTACAATATGATGTCAGTTTGATATATACCTGTCTGTAAAGTATGCCTGAACTCAATAGCAAGTAATAGAATAGTTTGAACCATACTAGTTATATAAACAAGTTTTATTGCTTAAAACTTCAAAATCAAAATGTGAAGATGGATCGCTAACCCTGTCTTGTGTATATTGTAAGATTTGGGTTTTTTGGCCAGCCTAGGAAACCTCTGGCATTTCTTACCCAGCTTTCAGAATAATTTTTCAGAGAGATGTTTTTTTCCTCTATTTCTAAAAAGAAATGAGAATGTGCATGAAGCATAGCTTGACAGTTAAAGGACAGAGTCAAAGGACTTGTCACAGTTTGCAGCAAAAAATGGAACATTATCTAGTTGGAGTTCAGTCCACAGAACAGTGGAGTGTAAAACAGCTGCAGCCAAGGGATGCAAGTGGACAGAGAACTGGACAGTAAATGTTTCATGTGGGAAATCCTCCCTGAAGTATGTCTTTGTGAAATTTATTGCAGTGTCCCTTCTCTTTCTGTTTCCTAATGTGGAGTGTGCCCAGAAGCAGCCTTATTTAATTGAACATTTAACTGAGGTTTTTAGAGTGTAATTCTGAGGTGACACAGATTGTGCGTAGTCTTTCAAACAGACTCATTAAGAGAATTGACACTTTGAAAAACAGGTATTTCAAGGTGTTAAGTACTCTAAATTCCAATTAATGATGTGACAGCCAAGAACAGTGAGGACCATGCAATGCAGCATAATAATGCAGTGCACCTGTACAGACATTATCAGAAACTAGGAAACTAAAAGTAGAATTCTCTGCATCTCTGTCTCTCATGGGGAACCTCCTTGGTTACCAAGAGAAATACTGAGGGCATGGAAATGGCTTAAATCTAGGATTTATAAATGAACATAAGTAAACACAAGCCGACCTCAAAACCCTTTCAGTATGTGCAGCTTGTATGTGGCCTCACCTGTTCTCTCTTCTGAATGAATGTTGACGTGGAGAAATTCCACTGACCATGAACATGTTTTCTGTAGAAGATTCACTGTCACTACTACAAAGGCAGCTCTTTCAACACAAGCTAGAGAAGTTTTTTCTGTTCCTTTTGACTTCTAATATAAATAGCAGAATAAAGGATCAGAAACATTCCTCTCCAAAACCTTTTTTAAAAGGGATTTTACTAGATGCTACAAGACCTTTCTAACTTGCAGCTGAATGGTTCAAAGAAATTGTGTGAAAGCATTTGGTTACCTTGTGACTAAGGCATCATTTCTTCTGAACTCTGCATTTTTTGGGAGCACAGAGCAAGGGTGTCCTCGAAGATCTGATCCTGTTTGGTGGTAATGAGTGTACCTAAATTCTGTGCAGATATCCAGTCTTACTCAACTTTCAGCTAATAACTTCTCTTTGATTCTCTAAGTATAAATAAGGCTGTCCATGTTTGTATAACCTCTGAAAATCAGAGGGCTTTTTTGTATCTATGTCTTTTCCTGGTTTTGGTTTCTTGGGCATGAACATATGTTGAGGTACTAACTGCGAATTTTAAGATCATGGCCTTCTCAACATCTCTCTCTGTTCAAATCCACAGCCTAGAACTCTCTAAACTTTAATTACATCCTTCCTTTCAATGGAAACCACAGTGTCCCACTTTCCTGTTAAAAGTCAGTTGTTTGTCATTCTTGTTAATACTCTAGCTCCAGATGCAGAGTACAGTGTGAGCCCTCAGTTGAATTCCTGGGCCTCTGAGTTACTGTGCCTAATGCTTGGGCTTTGGACTGCTTTGGGGTCAAGGTGACACTTTTCCTTGTGAGACTGTTGCCACTTGATTGTATCCTTCCTAGAAAGCAATGTGTATAACCAGAAACAGGCATAATAGCCCTACTGGAATATTTTAATGGGTTAACGAGGTCCAGCATTGTTTGTGACTCTTGTCTGAAGGAGGAAAATAAAATCTGTCTGGAATAAAACAGGCTGCTTCTGATCCCATGCCCTTGCTGCCTACAGCTCTTGGCACAGACTGAGGGAAGTGTTTGCTTAAATAACCTGTCTGCTACTGGCTAGGGGAAGCACAGCAAAAAAACCCTGAGCTTCTCAGAGCTGGGAGGCTCAAATGTACAATTTCAAAAGAATGATGTTAACATAGCGTCTTGCAGAGGCCTGGGTTTTGTGGTGTGGGAATTCTGGGAGAACACCTACTGGATGGAGACTTTCCATCTTGCTTTTGAAATCCCGCCCGACTCAGAGTGTGAATTAGGAATGGTAATTTCGTGTATGTCTGGAAATCTAATTGCAGATGCCTGGAGAAATGTAAAGTCGAGTCTAGTCAAGAAAAGAAGGAGGTGTGAAGTTTAGTGTTTAACATACTGGTTAGCAGCAGCATGCCTGCAAGGGGAAAGAGGAGAGGGTGGGAAATATTAATGACAGCTTTGGGCATAAACACTTCCATTGCAGTATCGTTCTTGTTCATGTTAGCCTTTTCTTGAATCCAGCTTCATAAATACAGGAGCACTAGGGAGAAAATTTAGTTAGATTGTTTAGGATGCTCTTGCACTGACAACCAAGCTCAAGGAAAGATGCTGACAATTCATAGGTCAGAGGGAAAACTTAGAGACAAGAGTAGGGGTACAACAAGATGCCAAGAGTTGTAGGATCTTTTAAAATACAGGTTGGCTTGTTTAGACTTTTCAAAAAAAAAAAAAAAAAAGACAGCTCAAATCCAACAATTTTGGGACTTTCCAGTGCAGAAATAGTAACATAATTTTCAGATTCAGCAGGAGAAATTGTCCTGCATTTACTGCTGTTGTTGTTTGATGTGCAATGGGACTTTTTAAAATGAACTTTCTTTCCTATTCCTTTAATTATCTGAGGTTTTTCACACCACCTATTTCTGCTACCTTTGAAACTATTATAAAGCCATATGCTACAAAGCCAGAGCAATAAGACATATGGAGACAACTTTGGGCAATGTACAGCCAGCTGGCCGAGAAGATTTTAGGAAACATATCTTCATACTTGAAAAAGAAAGAAAAAAACCCAAAATGATGAAAAAATAAAAAAGCAAAAGCTTAGCTGCAAGTATATTTGAAAGCTTTTAAAACATCTCCATATAGAAAAAAACAAAACTGTTGCTTATCATACAATGATAGAATAGTTTGTGTTGGAAGGGACCTTTAAAGGTCATGTAGTCCAACCCCCTTGCCATGGGCAGGGATCTGATCTGATCTGATCACTATCTGTGAATCACAGCTTGGAACTTGCATAATATTTACTCAGTGCAGCATAAAAGGTGTGGGTTTGTTTGGACTTTTATTTTTTTAAGATAAATTCGTTTTATATTGCTCATAAATCCTTTTTTTAGGATTGTAGCAATATCTTCATGCACTTTTTGATAACATGTAAAATTGGAAGAACTCTTCTGTCTAAATGCTGACACAGAAACTGTCCATCACTGATAAGTTGCTTATTATCTTCTAGCTACAACAAATACTGCCTTAATTTTTTTCCCCCTAGTCTTTCCAGATGACTGGTTTTAAATTTCTACGCAATGAAACTCCATGATCAGCTGCTACACTGCTGGTTTGAGACAGGATACAGGTAGCACATACTTCTCGACAAATTTTGACTTCCTTTCCTTCTGTCACCCACATCTAGCTTAATAACTTCTGTGCTTTCAGATATTTAGACTCTTTAGCAAGTAAAGAACTGCTAGTGTTGCAAATGAATGCCCCAAGCACCCCTTTGCAATGCAGCCTTCCACTAGGAGTCCCTGGATGGGGTTTTAACAATGCAAACGAAATATATTGCTGCTTCAGAATAAGCTTCCTGTAGGAAATGTTCCTCCTGCTTTTTCAAAGCGGATGCTCATTTAATGGTTTGGAATGATAGCTGTCAGACACTCACCAAAATCTTGACAATATCTTTCTCTTTCATTATTTCTATGCAATTCCAGCCTGCCTTATGCTGTCCCTTTATACAGAGCAATTGTTCTACAGGTTTTTCAGAAAATCAGATTTTCAGAAAAGTATGAATACTGACCTACTTTGTTCTTCTCTTGGAAAACTTTGGAAGATTTTTGCAATTTGTGCTGTTTCACAGGAAATATTTAGTCACTTGAAAACACTTCTCCTGTTTTTCATCTTAAAAGGAAAATAAAGCTACAGGTACAAGGTGAGAATATATTTAACAATTTCACTACTCATGGAAATACTGTTTGAAATCACTACCGAAAAATGGATATACAAACATGGATATTAGTCAATAAAGTTTTGATCTATTTTTGACATATTTGTCCAGACAAAATACTGTTTTCTTGTATTTAGGAAGGGTTTTTTTTATTTACTTGATTAGATAGAAACTGACCTTCTGATTTTGTCATGATCTGTTTAAATAGAACATAATTAGAAACTACGTAATGATTTTGCTTTCTCAATTGACTAACAGCAGTCTTTGATTTTATTGCATAACTGATACCAAAAGACCTCTTTAAAAAGTCTCTATCTAAGTTTGCACATATAAATCATTAATGTTAAAATAGTCAATCTATACTAATTTGCTGGGGATACTGTAGAACATGTCTTGTTTCCCTAGGAGTCCCTGTTTGAAACTCTTATCACAGAATAAAAGAGGGAAGGTTTGCACAGAGGAGCAGTATCTCCTCTTAGATCAGCTGGTAAAAGGACGGGGCAAGCTTCCAGGCACTTTCTTCTGAAGCACAGGCAGCAAACACAATTTAGCAGAGATCAGGAACAAGTCCTGGGAGTCAAACAGCTCTACTGGTTTGCCAGAGGAAGTAATTTATGAGAAAAGTGAACTTTGCACTTGCAGAGAACAGTGGGATAATAAAAAGGAGAAAAGGAAGGCAGTGTTAGGCCACCTTGATTGAAGCAACTCTACTCTTGCCACTTTTCTTGAATAGAGTCTTGACCCTAAAGCACTTCCATTACTTTCTCAGAAGCAATGAGAACCAGCACACTGGAACAGAGGAATTACTGCATTAAAAATAACACCAAAACACTGCTCTTACCATCAGGTTTCCTTTGTGCACCAAGAAGCCATCCATTGTATCATCCTAGTTCTTTGTGTTGGCCAAAAGCAGCTTTTCAGGAAGATTTGGTGTCACCAAAGTACCCAAAACTAAGAAAGGACAGCAGTGAATGGCCTGGCAGCTCTGTGATGGGACATTAAGAGTATTGGTATTGCATTTACTTTGTCCTGCTGACAGATTTTCATGATTGTATTAAGTTGGCCAAGATCTGACAAAGCTGAGCAGTGTCTTGCAATCAAGTGACAACGTTTCTGGGAATAGGCTTTGGAATGACTAACGTGACATGATATGGCTCTGGCTATTTTATGTCGGTCTAGACAAACGAAATGGAATCCTTTTTGGAAGTTATTTCACTCTTCCACTGTCTCACTGTTCATACATATCTTAAAGAAATCTAAGAGATATTTAGCCATAGATGGCATTCCCTTGGCAAGACTAGAGATGCGTTAAAATGCTGAGCTGGTGCAGCCTGTATAGTGCTACTGATTGCAAAGTCTGAGTCTCAGAATTCTAAGCTTTAGCAGTAATCCAAGTGTCAGGGAGAGGACAGATGGAAATGTTTTCTCTTAACTGCTTTTCAGTCAATTTTGAGCAGTTTCATGCTGCATGTTTACTACTGCTTTCTTCAGCCCAGTGTCTTGAGAGATGGTGATCCTGCAGTATCATGGCAAGTGTTTCGGGGTATAGGTGGCCTTGCCCTTCTGTAACTGCTTACCCTGGAGAACTGAAAAAAATAAAATACTTGACAGTATTAGCTGCAGGCCTAAGTGGGTCATGCCGTGCAAATGTCTCTGATTAAAAGGACAATAGATGCTGCTGTATTTGAGAAAAAAGCACTTAATACAAGCACTAGAAATGTGATAGAATATAATAAGCACTTTTGTACTCGAGTGCAAATGCTGAGCAAATGCCCACAAGGAAAGGGTTAGCAGAGTAAATCAGCACAGGTTAAATGTCTGTGCTTTCAAAACAGGGCTGAAATATAATATGTTGGATTTTTCCATGTTTTAATGGAAAAGCTGATTCCATTTTCAGGTACCAAAGATGAGAGAACAGATATTACACCTGAGACTGCTCGAAATTTACGTATTTTACAAATTCTCAAAGTAGATAACAAAAACCCTCTTGTTTTTGGTTTGTTTTTTTTTTTTGCTTTTCCAGTGTTGTGCCCTGAGTCTAGAGTCCTATGTTTCTACTTTTTCTGATAATCAGTACTAGCAATTACTGTTCCTGTTCTGATAGCATTTGTGAGAATAAACCAGTAGTTTGTAGCTACTTCTATAAAGCTTGACAAAAATGTTAAAAAGTTGGCACCAATAGTTTGGAAGTTTCAACATAAATGACCTGAACAAAATCAATAAATAATGCTTGGAAACTCGGCTGACGCGATCACCAGCAACAATGACCTAAAGCAAATTTGCTACTGGTGACCAGGTCAGCCAAGTTTCTGAGCTTTATTTAAAGGCTAGGAGAGATATTTATGGGCAAAGTTCTTTTACCATGTGCTGCTTTTTCTAGCATAGATTGGAGTTCTTTAAGAATTGTTTATTAAAGTTTCGGTTTAGGGTGGAATATGACAATCAGAGATAAAATTTAGTGCAAATTTATCCTTTTGCCTCATGGTTTCCATAGTAAACATGTGACTTGTTCAAAGGCTCACCCATCCTTCAGAGCAGGGCTCTCTCTCAGCTTTCCTCAGATGGATGACCTGAGCTTTATAAGTGTTTTTCTCAATGCCTGTGAGAAAAAATGGTGACATGAGGTACCTAGTGCTACTTCCCTGATATTTTTGTGTGCTTTTGATATAAAATGATGTTATGGAGGTAGGTGGATTGTTCTGTAGATTTCCTCTTCAGGGGTGGCATCTATAATTTTTCTTTATATCCCCAGCCATTGCAGGATGCCAGTAGCACAGTTACTGTGGTGTTTTATTTGCTGCAATTGCCAGCATATTTTCCTGCATGCATTGGAATTCAGTTAGCATGTGTTTTCACTTCACTGAAGTCATTGTTATTAGCAGCTATTTTCCTAACAGTGTGTGTCACATCTCATGCTGGTCAGTCTGAATATAAGAATGTCCCAAGATAGCAGGTAATGGACAAATCTAATGGATTAAATTAATGCCTGTTGTAGGCTGAACAGCTTCAGCTAGAATTATCTCAGAAATTAACTTGACCCAATATGTCAACAGAACAGTTATTATCAAGAGTGCTGGTGATATCTTCCCTTTCACTTCTATTATTAGAATTATAATACAAACTTTAGTCCCTGTGAGAGTGAATAAGGAGACATCTGCCCTCACTGAAGTCAAAGTCAGATGTATTCTTCATACATACAGCCAGACCCAGCTGATTCCAATGCATCTGCAAAATCAAACACCATTCTCTAACATACTCCAAGAAACCAACATTACAGCAGGTTTGCACAATGCTCCTGGAGCATAATTATGCAATTTAATGTGTAATCTGTTAGTTTTTTCTGTACAGGCCAGGATGGAGATTAAGTGTCCAGCCTACCTTGCAGATGGTAAAAACTGAGACTAGTTGTGACAATATGCCCTTGAAATTAGTAAAAGTAGCAAAATTGCTTGACTACTGGTTAATAGTTAGATGCCTTCTCTCTGCCTGCCTCTTGTCACCCCTACCCTTTCTTTCTTATTTTAATGGGTTTGAGGCAAATTCATTTTAGTAATGAGGAACTTACTATCACAGTATGAGAGCTTTTACTCCTGCAAATCAAATATATCAGGGAGTCTATTGCTACCAGGCTCTTAAAAAATAAATTTAAAAAAATAAAAAACAAACAAACCAAAAACAACCCCAATGAACTTACCTTTCTGATTTTTCCTGAACTATGGGTTCCCATCTTGCAACCCTCACTGTGTTGCATTTTCTTGGCAAACTCTGCCACAGGATGAAGTTTGAGGAATTAAGTAAAGTAACAATAAGCTCTTTTGGCTTACATTTCTTCAGGATGCAGAAATGGAATATTTGGATTTCTTCTTTTCCAATTACTGCAATGTAGCTTGTTTGCTTGCTGTCTGAAGAAAAAGCTAGAGAAGAAAAATTAGGATATTTTAGGAGAAAATTTTCATTTCTAGAGGAAATTTACTGCATTCTAAAGATGTTATTTTAGTACCAATACTTCAATGTTTTTCAAAGATTAATAGAGTAACCACTAATGCAGTCTCAAAGACCATGGAAACAGTCTAAGGTTTTTTTGCAATTTTTTCCTGCTTAGCAAAATAGCTCCTTCACTTTCATAGTTAGTCTATGTTCTCAACCATTTTACAATTTGATAATAATGTAGGGGCTGATGTCTCAGTGAGAAGTCATCCCTAAAAGGGAAAACTGTCAAATGAAAAAACAATAGAGAAAAAAACATTAGTAACATTCATTGACTCATAACAACAGCTTTTGAGCCCTGTGAATCTTAATCTCATTCCAGGCAAAAATTGGTATGGGACGTGGCTTTCAAAACAGGTGTTAAAAGTCTTCTACATTAGGACAGCATTTGTTGTTATTCAGTGGAAAAAAGGGTAATGAACTAAATGCTGTATCATTTTCCTGAACTGGGTCATTCTCAGTCTACTGTGTTGCATATTGCAATGTTTTAATAAGCTCCTTTACAATGGCATCTCTACTTTCAGGTAGCCCTGCCCACTTCAAGGGCGGCCCTGGCATGTGTTTGCTTAAAGCTCTGAAGTATTGGAATGCTTTCCCCCAAAAGGAGTCTTTATTTTAAGATAACCTTCAAAAACCAATAGCAGTCTAAGATGTATAAGAGGAACAGAGACACTGAAGATAACAAATTCTGGCAGTCCCTGAGTCTCTTTTGTGCCCTTTGAAAATTAAGGTTACCAGAGAGGGAGCTTTTTCCCTGAGGCATTTCCTTAATGTTTTCCAAATGTTGCTTCATCAGAGACAAATGGTCAGAGCCACTGAAGAATCCTATTACAGATGGAGATTTTTTTGTTAAATATGTCTCCATGTTTAGCTGCATTCCTGAAGATGTAACTGAGATAAAGCATGTGCAAAAGCTTTGCTTATAGAGCTCTCCACAGCTCAAACTCAAACAATTTTCCTTCAAGATGCATTAGAAGCAAGATGCTTCCAAGTGTGACAATGGTTGCATTTCATCATAAGCAGTTAATCTGGTTCATGTAAAATATTCCTTCGTTGGCAAGGAAACACGCTTCCAGCATTCCCTTGCACAAAATTCAGCAGGAGTTCAACAAACTGCAGGTCAGCTGCTGAAGCACAGTCAGCTTGGACTGCTTTGGGTATCTATGTTTCACTTATTCCACTATCCATTTTATTATTTCCTACACTCAACTAAAGCTGAAAAGAAAATGGGGAGAACAGAAGGAAGGGGGACATCAATGGCCCTGAAGGACTAGAAGTGATAGGCAGGACCAGGTAAAATAAAAATTGAAACTGAATATACTTGAAGCAAATTGAAGCCCATGTATGTGTGTTTTACACAGGCCAAGCTTCCCATCTGATGGCCTCAATCATATCTACAGATGAGCTGACTGATGGTATGAAGTCATGGTATACTACAGGCCTATTTACAAATGTACTTCAGACACAATTTATAGACATGACTGAGTAGTGTATAATTTCTTGATGTTTTTTCTGAACCTTCCCTTTTCTTTTTCTATTTCCTCTGTCTTTAGAGCTTCTTCTTTGAGAAGTTTGCCTCTCTACAGGATCCCGACTTCTGTTGCCAGACCATTGAAGCCTACATAGGATCATTGTTATACTGGGAAACACACTTCTATTCTTGCTGCCAATGGTATAGTTAAGAAAAACTGTTCTTGCATGACTAGACTGGCAACAACAGGGACCTGTGACAAATTTAAGTGAGCCATTACTGAAACACAATTTGAGAAATGCAGAAAATCAGACTAAGCTTTCTGGTCATAATGAGCTGATTCTCTTTTTTTACAGCGACCAATCAGTTGGTAATAGCAGGTGATACCATATTAAAGAGAGAAGAGAGAAAAATGAGTTGAAACCTCTCCAACCATAAGTTTTGTAATATTAAACCAAATTTCCTAGTATGCAACAGGTTAACGTTTCCAACATGCAAACAGGAGTCAGTTGGCTCAATAACATCTTCCTAAGCAAAACCAGAAAAACACCAACCAAGGAGATGGCTGGGATAAATGCTTAATTTATGAAATGTAGTTATTTCAATTTTTTCCAGTTTTGAAGAAACCCACAAAGGCAGCTATAGTATCCATACACCCCTCTCCAAGTCTATTGTACATGTCTTCAATGTGTATTTAATCACAAGAGTATGCAGAGTGTAGTGTCTTTCCCACTTGAAATATTTTAAGCACCAATTCATCAACTTTAGGCTTTTTGAAGAGATACTAATATTGCAGCACATTGTCCCAGGGACTCTTCAAAGATAAGTCTCCAGTTTGGCCATAGGTGATTTGCTCTGATTTAAACTGAAAGACTGCCAAAACTATATAAGCAAAAAAAATTGTCTCTCCTTAACATTTCATTAGGCCCTTTCATTCATCTCTCCTCAACATCACTGCAAATCCTCTCTGTAGAGGATGGGGGAGACTCTACTCCAGATGTCTCCAGAGTAAAGAGCTTCCCTTCCTTTTTGGCCTCAGGCACTGATCTTAAATAAGGCTACTATTGCCAGACAGTGGTGGAGATTAATATCAAACATAAAACTTCCCTGAGAGACTATTAAATCAGTGTTGACCTGATTTTAATAACATGTAATATTTCCATGGATTGCAAGCAAGTAAACAAGCTTTGACAAATACCTTGCATAAATGGACTTTGAAACAGAAAAGACTGTTAAAAAGTCAGAAAGGATGCAGAGGTTATTCTCTGAAGGGAAAAAAAAAAAAGAATCTTTTGTAGAACATCACTTCACTGAGTTAGAAACTTCTTGTATCACTAATGCACAATTTCTTGTCTTGGACAGCTCTGCCATAAAATGCTATTGGGAAAGCTTTTTAAAAACATTAGTGTCATACCTTCCTGGAACCCACCAGGAAAAATGTACTTCAAAAATCATGTGAGAAACCTGAAAGGATAGAGGAAAGTTTGTCTGGGATTTAGTCCTCTTTTGGATTACACATGTGCCAACAGCTGCTAAAATTGAGATATTCTCTGTTAATCTTTTGATGATTCTTCATGAGAAATACAGGAGGGAAATGGATTGCCTCTTCAGATAAATTATATTTGGGGTAATGTGAACTTCAAAACAACGAAGCTGAAGAACTAGCAGTAATTCTTAAAGTATACACCTTATAAGTAAATACCTTGCTCCTTTGAGAAGAATTAGTAGTTAGTCTTGAGTCCCATATTGTTGGTGGTGTGCCTAGAAATTGCTGATGTGCCAAGGGGGAAGTAACCAACCTTTAATTTTCTGGATTATACTTTATCCCTTTAATGGAAAATTTGACCTTGCTTAGACAGCTACTTACACCCTAGAGAGTAGTCTGTGTGGCAATTACTCCTGACCACATGGCCAACCCCAGTGTGTGATTGTCTGCCCCAGCTTTAGCAAGGCTTTCAGCACTGTCTCTCACTGCATCCACATAGGCAAAATCAAGGAGTGTGGGTTAGATGAGTGGACAGTGAGGTGGATAGAGAACTGGCTGGATGACAGATCCCAGAGGGACGTGATCAGTGGCACAGGGTCTCTCTGGAGGCCTGTCCCTACTGGAGTCCCCCAAGGTTCAACACTGGGCCCAGTATTGTTTAACCTGCTCATCAATGACTTGGATGAAGGGGCAGAGGCCTCCTCAGCAGGTTCACTGATGATACAAAGCTGGGAGGAGTGACTGATACCTCCGAGGGCTGTGCAGCCCTTCAGAAGTGCCTCAGCAGGCTGGAGAGATGGGCAGAGAAGAACCGTCTGAAATTCAACCCACTGTGGTCACTTCCAGCCTTAAACTGTGTTTCCTGGGAGTGTTTTAGCTCAGTGAAAGTCCAATGGGGAATATTGTTGCAGGGCCTTCAGCAGTGCACCTGGATGCACTTGTCCCTGGAAATGTGCCTGCCATGTGTGTCTGCTGCAGTCAGAGATCTGCCCAGCTGCCACTGTGCTCTATCCAATGCTCTGATGTGAACAGTCTCTGCCTGGTGCACTTGCGATGTTTTGTTGTCGGCAGGCTGTGTATCCACTTTAGGCTGCAAAAGAATTGCTCCATGCCCAAGAGCATAGATTATATCTGCATTTCTACCCATGTGTGTGTCTGGCCATTTGTGTATGCTACAGACCATTAGTTTTAAAACAGTGCTGCTGTTCCTCAGACTCCTGTTGGGACACAGAACTGTTGCTGCTCTTGTTGCAAAGTATGTGGTATTTCAAAATCAGTGTCTTGCTCATAGCATGTTTTTTTACTTTGTTTTACAAATTCCAGTTCTTGAGTCTATCCTCACCTTACAGCACTCATTGTGAACCAATCATTTTAAAAGCTTTACAAGTTGTGAGAGCCTTACACAGTAGCTGGTCTTGTGGGTATATAAATAATGGCTCTTGTTTCTTCAATGGATATTTAATGTTTAGGGGATTTAATTTCTTCTTGGCTGCAGCCTGTAAATATTCAGTCTAATATTCCATTCCCAGCATATTTAATAGTCATCACACTTCAGCATCTTTTTTTTTTTACCTCTCCTCTTTTCAGGTGGGAGTGTCATGATGTTTGAGACAATGAGTCTCTCTGGATCTGGTTCAGTTGACATGGGGTCCCTTGGCAGGCAGCTGAGGTTCTGTCTTCCATTAATAATTGTACCTGGCGATGTGGCAAAGGTTTGAATGTCTGATTTGTATCTTCTGTCACAGTGGAAACTCTGCCTGACATCAAAGAAGCCGCAGGTTTTTGAAGTAGGAGGGCTTATTTGGCCAGGTTGAGTGGCCTCAGTTATTTACAGTACACAGCTCAGTGGCTTTGGGATGACACTGGCTTTGGAGAAGAGGTTGTGGTGCATTTTCTTTGCAGCTCTGCCTGGCCTTGGCCAGCTTCTATGTCATGAATCCTGTGCTTGGGCAGGCTGGGATGGACTGGTTGACAGGCACAGAGGGGACTGCTTCTAAGCTCAGTCTACTGTCCTGGAAACTCTCTCCTCAAAATTATAGAGGTTCTTTAGAGCGATCCTTTTTGGGAGAAAATGGAGACTTCCTGATTATGTTCTCTTCCCCCTTGTATTTCAAATGAAATCTGGTACTTAATTTATTATTCAAGCCTGTGGCTTGTCCTGCCCTGCTGGTCAGCCACGACTGACATCCTGTACATCAGCCATAATATGTTCTCAGTGATACGTGACTTGCTTTTCTGAGTTCTTTTCTTGGCAACTGCACTTGCTGTTTAGCCTCAAAATGAGGCTAATTCGTCCATGTACTTATGTACTCTAATCCTGCTGCTTTCCCAGTGAATCTCCCAGTCTCCTGAGATTGAGTGTCAACTGCTATCAGCTGCCCATTGTTTATCCACCCTGGCTGCAGGAACAGCGGGAGACTTCTGCAGCCTGGCTGCTTGTGAGCCAACTATGTTTGCAAGCATTGCTCACACTAGGAGCAACCTCCCCTTCCTATCACTGCTTCATAACATGGAGCACTCTTTTCTTTTCTTGAGGTAGTTGTGGTAACGGGCCCCAGAACTGCTGTTTCCCATAAGTCTTACGAAATTGCCTCTCAGCTGCATGTTTATCTTCCTATGAGGCATGATGTTTCCACAGAGTATTTCCTGGCCCCTGGCACGTGCATCCTCTTTTACACTGGATCTCTTTTAGCTTTAGCCTGTGTACATGTTCCATCTCAATGGTCCTTGCTGGGAAAAAGAGAAGGCCTTACGTTTTAACTTTTATATTTTTCAAATTCTGTATTCCTAGTGTGTAACTCTGAAGTGTCCTGTAGCCTGTGAGCTGCTGCTCTCTCAT